>PISX010010416.1:0-70389 GCA_004024625.1 Mellivora capensis | reverse complement strand
GCATTGCTTTCTCCTCCTCTGGAGTTCCACTGCTCTCCTTGTTAAGTGAACTTGGTCTTGGCTGGATTTCTTTTGATCTTCTGGGGGAGGGGCCTGTTGTAGTGATTCTCAAGTGTCTTTGCCTGAGGCAGAGCTGCACCGCCCTTACCAGGGGCCGGGCTGAGTAATCCGCTCGATTTCGCTTTCGGGAGCTTTTGTTCCCTGAGCGCTTTCCGTAGAGTCCGGTGGTAGGGAATGAAAATGGCGGCCTCCTAGTCTCCGGCCCGGAAGAGCTGAGATTCGGGGCTCCACTCCTCAGAGAAGAGCCCCGGCCCACTCACGTCTCCCTCGCCTCTGGCTGCGCTCCGAGCTCACCCAGCCTGCGACCGGTTCAAGGTAACCCCGAGCTGAGAGCTCACTCTTCGGCTCTGTCTCTGTAGCCGGCTTCCCGCTCCGATACCTGCTAGCTCTGCGACACTCAGACACCCTTCTGTGACCCTGCGGGACCTGGGGCCATGCTGACCCCGCGTGCGCTTCACCCCCCGGTTTAGCCTCTGGAGCAATGTCCCTCCGTGGAGCAGACTTTTAAAAGTCCCGATTTAGTGCTCCGTTGCTCCACCGCTTGCCAGCAGCCGGCCCCTCCCCCGCGGTCTATCCTCCCGTCGCTTTCGATTCACTTCTCCGCCAGTCCTACCTTTCAGAAAGTGGTCGATTTTCTGTTTCTAGAATTGCTGTTCTTCCTCTCTTTGATCTCCCGTTGGATTTGTAGGTGTTCGCAATGTTTTGATAAGCTATCTAGCTGATCTCCTGCTACCTGATGTCGTCTCAGCTGTTACTTCTCCGCCATCTTGCTCCTCCTCCCAATTATTTCTTTTTAAGAGCAGGGAGGGGCAGGGGGAGAATCCTAAGCAGGTTCCACCCCCAGCATGGAGGGGGAGTATGGGACAAGGGTGGCGGGGCAGGGAGGCTCCATCCCTCAACAGTGAGATCATGATCTGAGCCCAAACCAAGAGTCGGGTGCTTAACTGATCGAGCCACCCAGGCACCCCTAGTCATTTCTGATTTAATCGCAGTCTTTAAACCATTTACATTTAATATGATTATTGACACGGTTGGGTTCAAATATATTCTCTTACTATCTCCTTTTGTTCCATCTCTTTTTTGTTCACCTTTCTCTTTTTCTGCCTTCTTTTGGATTAATTATTATCTGTAATTCCATTTTCTTTCCTTGCTGGCTGCCTATGACTCTTAGTTATGTCATTTTAGTGGTTGTGGAGGATTTGGAGTGTACATCTTTAACTTTTCCTGTTCTGCCAGCAAGTGTTTTCTCAATACTTTGCATATAGTGTAAGAACTTCTCAACAGTGTACTCTCATTTCTCCTCTTCAGAACTTCTTACTACTGTTGTTGTATACTTTACATCTCCATGTATTATAAACCCCGTGATATGTCCCATTATTTTTCCTTCAAATAGTGTATGAACCTTAAAGAGATTTCAGTAATAATAAGAATTTCAGCCATGCAATCAGCCTTCCAGTGATGGCCCTTTCTTTTCGCAGATCTTGCTTTCCATCTGGTATCCTTTGCCTTCTGCTTGTCAGACTTCCTTGAACATTTCCTGTACCACGGGGCTGCTGTAATAAATTCACTCAGCCTTTGTATTCTGCAAAAGTCTTTATTTCACCTTCTTTTTGAAAGACATTTTTGCTGGGAATTCTAGGTTGTTCATTTTCTTTTCAGGGCTTTAGACTTGTGGCCCTTTTGCATTATTTCTGATGAGAATGTACAATCATTGTTTTTATTCTTTTGTGCATAGTGGGTTTTTTTCTTGACTGCTTTCTGTTGATCACTGTAAGTTTGAGCAATCTGATTACGATGCTTTGGTGTAATTTTCTTCATGTTTCTTGTGCCTGGGGTTTGTTGAGATTCGTGGATCTGGGATTTATAGTTTTCATCCCATTCGAAGAAATGTTCACTATTATTTCTTCAAATATGTTTTCTGTCTCCCATCCTCCTCCTTTGGGGACTCCAGTGATTTGTATATTAGGTATATTAGATTTGAAGCTGTCTCACAGTGATTGGTGCTTTTTTTCCCCCCCTAAAGTAGTCTTTTTTTTTTTTAATTTTTATTTTTTTTCTCACTGTGCTTCATTTTGGATAATTTTTATGGCTATGTCTTTCCAGGAATGTCTTTCCAGGATTGTACTCTGCTATTACCAATGAGCATATTCTTCATTAAAGATATTGTAGCTTTCCTCTCCAGAAATTTGAAGTGAATCTTTTGTATCTCCCATTACTTTATTTAACATGCTCAATCTTTCCTCTAGTTTCTTGAATATATGGAATACAGTTAAAAACTATCATAACACTCTTGGCTACTGATCCCATCACCTTCATATGTCTAGATCAGTTCCAACCAATGGACTTTCTCCCCACCACTATCAACTGTACCTTCCTGCTTCTTTACAGGACCTTTTTTTTTTTTTTTCCAGTAATTTTTGACTAAATGGTAGACATTTTGAAGTATACTGTAATGGTTGCTGGATATTTTTGTATCATCATAAATAGTCTTGAATTTTGTTCTGGAATACTTAAGTTAACTGGAAACAGTTTAATCCCCAGATCTTTTAAGCTTTGTTGTTGGAAACACTTAGTCCAGTGTTAACTTTTTGCTCACTACTGAAGCAAGATTTGTCTTAGCATTTTAACCAATGCCCCAATTAATTATGAGTTTTTAACTCTGGCTGGTGGAAAGAGACACTAACATTACTCTCAATGTTGGGTAACCTCCAGACACTATCCCCTCCAATCAGCTCAGGTGTTTTTTCCCCTGGCTTCAGCATGAGCTGACTCATAGTCAACTGAATACTTAATGGAGACTGCTGAAGATTCCTGGGGTTTTCTCTCTTTGCATCTCTTTTCTCTCTCATATCCTTCCTGTGAATACTAGCATCCCTGGCTTTCTTGTAAGCCCAGTTCTGTCTCCTCAACTCAGGGACACTGCTGGGTTCCTTTGATCGAAATAGACAGCAGCCTAGATAAATGTTAATGAAATTGATAAGCTCATAAGTCAATAAATCTCATGATGATCTGAAATGTCTTGGTTTCTGCCTGAATTTTCATTTTTCCTACACAGGAGAAGAAAAGCTTATCTATCTGGTCAGTGGGGTTCCTTGGTCATGAGATAGGAATGGGAAGCTTCCATCCATTTCATGGGGCCCAGGTTAAAAGGGAATGCTAAGACCAGGAAAGAGTGCAGTCAGTGCTAAGAGGACCAAAGCCAAAGTCCAAGTCAGAGTGGTCCAAGCCACAGAAAGCCAGACGGTCAAACAGAGGGGCCAGCTGTAGGTGTCTATTCCTCCAGGGGTCTTTCTTGACTCTTCTCATCCCTCACGTCTGGGTTAACGGCTCCTTGTCTATTACCCAATAGCATCATTTTCGGAGGATTTATTATTATATACTCCCTGCATATTTTTCTATGTCCTCTGGCCTGTGAGTTCTACAAAGACAAGAATTATAACTGTCTTGTTTATTGTTTCTCACTTTCTCCTAACTTATTACTGCATAGAGAGAAAGTCATCAATAAACATTTGTTGAATAAATGCATTCTTTTACAAATTATTAGTTGAAAATTCAGGTTGCTTCTAAGACCAATCTCATCTAACTTCTTGTTGCATGTAATGCAATGATCACTGTCCCCCTTCTTCATACTTTAGCTCCTTGTTCTTTCCCAGACTGTCATCTTTTCCTAAACCCTACTCATTCCTGGATTTAAAGTGGCAAATTCAATAACTGTGGTGGTTAAGCAGGTAATATAAATAAGCATCATGATTGCCAATTATAAGAAAATTTAGAATGAAGAGGTCTTGGCCACATTAAAGAACACAAGCCTCAACTAAAAAGTTTTAATTTTTTAAATTAAATCAAATTTTTTAAATGCTGGGTAAATCTTAAAAAATGTGTTTCTGTGGGGTGCCTGGGTGGCTCAGTTGGTTAAGCGACTGCCTTCAGCCCAGGTCATGATCCTGGAGTCCTGGGATCGAGTCCCACATCGGGTTCCCAGCTCCATGGGGAGCCTGCTTCTCCCTCTGACTTCCCCTCTCATGCTCTCTCACTCTGTCTCTCTCTTTCTCAAATAAATAAATAAAATCTTAAAAAAAAATGTGTTTCTGTGATCCAGTAATTTCCAGGCTTAAATGTTGGTGCTCATCAGGGTTCTGTCCTTCTTGGGTTTCACTAGTGTTTTTTCATGATAATTCCTGGCTTCAAGCATGTTGGACTAGATACAACAATATGGAGATAGAGATACATATAAAATATGTAAAATTATTTATATACAATATATATTGTTATATATTATATTATATATTATATTTTATATATGATATGTATTATATAAGAATATATGTGGTGTATATATATTTATTTCAAAGTTGTTATATCCCTAATAGAACTCATCTTGCTCCATTAAGTCCATGTTCTCATCTATTTTCTTTCTGTGAACTGGCCCCACAGTCTTCTCATTCACCTAAACTGGAATTTGAACTCATCATAGATGCCATCCACTTCTACAGTCCTCATAGTCACCTGTCCCTATTTCTTATAGACCCTTGAATACTTTCTCTATCCTCAAAGGTTAGGAGTTCAATTCAAATTCTTATTATTTTCATTTGCTCTTTTGTCATAGTTATCTTGTCAGTGATTCCAAAACCTGGATGTGTGTCAGAATCATATTGGACATTTTGTAAACATAAAACTTCCCATTCCCAGTCTCCACATCATAGCTACTGAAGCGTAATCTCAGGGGATGGGCTTGGATCACTCACAATTAGCTAATTAAAGCAATGCACTAGCTTCTCAAAAATACACATCAAGGGGCACCTGGGTGGCTCAGTCGGTTAAGTGTTGCACTCTTGATTTTGGTTCAGGTCATGATCTCAGGATTGTGAGATCGAGCCCCACATTGGGCATCGTGCTGGGTGTGGACCCAGCTTAAGATTCCTTCTCTTCCTTTGCCCCTCCCCCTTTCTCTCCTTTTCTCTCTAAAAAACAAAAACAAAAAACAAACAAAAAACCCTCATCAATATTCTTATCATTACACCACTTCAGCCTATATTTCCAATAAACCTATTCACACTCAGACTGTCCTCTTCCTTCCTCTTCCTACAGAAGACAATACATCACCCTCATGCTACACAGAGAAACCACAGCTCAAGATGCTGCAAGGCGGCCCAGAAACGCTTCAAGCTTCAGAACTTTAACAATGGACCATGCAAGTCAAAATGCAAAATAAGGGCAAGCTTTATGACTTGGAAAACTATCCAGAAATTCAGAGCCGAAAACCTAATTGCCACACCAAGAAATGAAATCATTTTCCTCAAAAAATAACCTTCCTCATGGTTCTCATGGGAGAATTATTGCTGATTGATTGTTTAAAAGGATTTCTGTCAGTTTCGCTGACAGCCTTTTAAGATAGTACCGGAAATGAAAGATACGGGAAACACAGCCTTGCGTATATTAAATGAACCTCTGCTCAGGGACTGGAGAAAATCCCTCAGACATAGTAAATAGCTCTCCATTTCATTGTTCTGACATTTGTTTGTCTTTAACAGAAACACATTTTTTTAAAAAAATATTTTATTTATTTATTTGGCAGAGAGAGAGAGAGAGATCACAAGTAGGCAGAGAGGCAGAGAGAGAGAGAGAGGGAAGCAGGCCCTCTGCTGAACAGAGAGCCCAATGCGGGACTCGATTGCAGGACCCCGGGATCATGACCCGAGCCCAAGGCAGAGGCTTAACCCACTGGGCCACTCAGGCGCCCCAACAGAAACACATTCTTAAAAAATAACACATTTTCACAAGTAGATGAAAAAAATAGAACGCTAAAGTAACGAAGTTTCTTAATAAAATTTCTATTTATAAGAAATACTCTTTTTTTCAACACGACAGTGCTGATTGTCAACCCAAAGTTGTAAGAAAAATTGACGCTGGGTCCCTGCAGGCAGCATGGCTATGGGCAGGAAAGAGTGCCATCTTGTGGCACAAATGAAAAATGATTTGACGCGCCGGTAAGCCAGTCCTCATTACATATTTGTTTTCTTGCCTTTGGAACTATTGGGTTCATAATAGCATCTGCTTTATCACCATCCGAATACAATAGACACATGCAGACGTTCTTTTTACTACAGCTGGAACCTTCGGGCATAAGCCAGGACAGAGCGCTGTTTTGAGTTTAGCTTCTTTTGGAGTCAATGGGGAGCACAGTGCCCTCTTGTGGTAGATTTGTCACCTTTGCAAAGAGAGTGTGGTAAATTCTCTGGAAGGAATCCAAAAAACAATCCAAGAAGGATTTGAATATGGTCGAAAGGGTAGGTGGACATTTGAGGATCTGCATAGAAATCTTGAAAGCAATCCAAACAGATTTAATATTTTCTATTATTATACATAAGAAGGATAAGAAAGTTCATGTTAAAACAGCCTTTTAAAGACATTTGTGAAAAAGTACAGTACTCGTTTTGAACCCAGTGCTTCCCAGTCTCCTGTCTTGCACACATTAGTGGAATCTATCAAAAACAGTGACATGCCCAAGTGTTTCTAGCCACTTCGAATTAAAAGGAACAAACAATAAAACTGCCCCAAACTGATTGCCAATGTCCATTTGTGAGAAGTGCAGCTAAATTTAGATTTAGCTCAAGAACTTGAATGTTTAGCAGGTGTCTGGCCTAAGAAAAATTCACTGAATCATTTTTAATGAATAGAAAGCTTCTCGTGACATTACCTCTGTGTGAGAATTCAGCTTTGTTTCTTCTCATGAAATAGATGAACCGGTTTAAGTAATGAAAGCTGTGTCAATTAACTTTCATATTTTAAAATAGAAATCTTAATATTTCTATGATATTTAATATTTCTATTTGAAGGGAAATCATTATATTAAAAGTACACTTTGTGCCTCTTAATATCAGGGGCTGTCTGCAAGGAAAATAGAGAGAAAAAATAAAGTTCTTACTTTCAAGAAGTGTGCTGGGTAATAAGCAAGCAGCCACCCATGGGCTGTTGTTGTTTTTTTTTCCTAAGGATTTTATTTATTTATTTGAGAGAGAGAGGGAAACCACAAGCAGGGTGAGTGGCAGGCAGAGGGAGAGGGAGAAGCAAACTCCCTGCTGAGCCCTGGGATTGGGATCAGGGGCCTGTACCCGTTTTATTTTATTTTAGATGAATCGGTTTGTTCACAGAGTAGGTTTGCTTAAAAATAAAATATAGTGTCTATCAAAAGGAGGTATACTTTTCTGGCTTATTTATTTATTTATTTATTTTTCTATTTTCTCAGCTCTCTAAAATAAAGAGAGTGTTAATGAACTTTTATTATGAAACGTTTGCATATATGGCCATTCTATGAGGTCTGTATTTGTCAACGTTCTTCAGAGGAACAGAGCCAATAGGAGATACATGACAAATAGATGATAGATAAGAAGAAATGTATTGTAGGAACTGGCCCTCACTGTTCTGGAGTCAGAGACATCTGCCTGAAAGCTGGAGAAGTGGGACAGCTGGTGTGGTAATTCAGTCTGAGTCCAAAGGTCTGAAATGGGGGCTGAGGGTGGAAATCCCTAACTGAATCTGGAAGCCTAAGAACAAGAGTGTCCAGGTTCAAGGGCAGAAGATGAATCTCTCAGCTCAAGCAGAGAGAACAAAGTCCCTTCTCTACCTTTTTGTTCTCCTTAAGCTCTCGGTAGGTTCAGGGAAGCTTACTGCGTGAGTGAGGATGATTTGTTTTATTCAGTTCACCGATTCAAATGCTACTCTCTTCCCAGACACTCCCGGAAATGGTGTTTTACCAGCTCTCTGGTCATTGCTTAGCTCAGTCCTGTTGACACATACAAGTAACCATCACAAGGCCCATTCTTACCTTCTGAAAAGTTATGGAGGATAGAAATTTGAGACCATAAGACTTTCAGATGTAAGAGGTTTCCTTTTTCACATAATTATCTTGACAATCTTCAGAACAAAGTAAGGGACATTGACTTATGCCCTAGGGGCTGTGGTTAATCATTGGCAGCTTGCTGGAAGCGATTCAGGACATGGAGAAGAGCCAATGAATTCTGGGAAGATAGGATTCTGCAGGATCAAATACCTATAGGAATTTGCTTCCTCAACTTGGGGACTTCGAGATTGAATTCAAGGCACAGGAAGAATAAAGCATGCCAAGAGTTATGTTTGCTTTTTTCCACAGAGGGGTGGTGGCTCTTCACTTCACAACACAAAACTAGAAAAGGTGTTTCTTTTAGGTCTTGATTTGAAGGATTCCAGGAAGAAGCTAGGTTGAAACTTTCTCCTACACTAGTCCAATTAATACTCGACATTCCACTATTTCTTTCACACAGTGAACCATAGACAATTTTCTACATATTTGGTATATTCTAGGTACTTAGAAAAAGGTAGACTGAAGGGAGAGAATTTATAACATACTTTTCAGTCTGGTAAAAAAAAAAAAAAAGTCTTGGAGCGTGTGGGTGGCTCAGTCGGTTAAGCATCTGCCTTCGGCTCAGGTCATGATTACAGAGTTCTGGGATTGAGCCCCGTGTTGGACTCCTTGCTCAAGGGGGAGTTTGCTTCTCCCTCTCCCTCTTGCTTGCTCCTGTTCTCTCTCTCTCTCTGTGCATGCACACTCCCTCTCAAATAAATAAAATCTTAAAAAAAAATAGTCTCAATATAAGAAACCATAGGGCTCAGGGGGAAATGGGCTACAATCAATACTATAGGGGTACAAGCTGGGGAAGGAAAAGCTTTATACTGAGCACTTTCCCTGGGTTACCCTCTTCACATGCATTTTCTCATTTAACCTTCCAAAGTCCATGAGGAATTTCCAGATATAAACATGTATTGTGCTGAAGATCATACACTAATTAGGCAGAGAATCTGAGATAATAATAGCCAAGATAATGACAATACAATTATAATAACCAAGAGATATAATTTCTTGAGGGTCAAGTATATGTCACTTATTGTACTGGAAAACAATCCTGCAAGGCAGTCCCAATCCTTCTTATTTTGTAGATGAGAAAACTTAAGTTTAGGGAGATGAAATAATTCCCTTTCATCCCCCAAAAAGAATAATAAATGCCCAGTGAGGATTTAGACTCAATTAATCTAAAGTCTTCCATTCATACTCCTGGCCCTCTGTTGGGATGCTCTTGAGTCTGGACTCTGAAACCAGGCTTTGTTACAACCATGCCCTCTTGCAATGTTTGCTCCCACAGTAGGAACCGCACATGCCAAGGAGAGCTCAGTGAGCAGTTCCTTGGGTTAAGACACAACATCTCTGGCAGCTTCTTGTTAAACACCGCGCAAGTCTAAAGGGTTCAATTCTTTAGATTGTGTGTTCTCCTGGTCACCAAAAAGGAGACCCAGGGTCAAAAAAGTTTGGGAAACACTTGGTTCAGTCACATTAGAAAGGTTTTTGTTTTTTGTGTTTTTTTTGTTTTGTTTTTGTTTTTTAAGTGCAAGAATTCTCAGTATCATTAAATAGTTGTAAGAATAGTGGTTGTAAAAGTCCTCGTTAACATGTGGTATGCCAGGCCTTTTGCTGTTTAATCTACGGCACGTGATTTAGTGCTCAAAAAGTAATAGAGGGAAGAGATTATTATTGGTCCCATTTTATGGGTGAGAAAAATGGAAATGGAGCCATTAATTTGTCTAGGCTCCTATGTGGAAGAACTGCCTCCAGAAATTACAAACCTCCACGTGACCTTGGGTAAGTTTCAGTTCACCCCATTTCCCCATTTGATTTGGAAGCTTTCTGGTAGGGCAGATCCTGAGTTGCGTTTCTTCATGAGGTGTGTTGGTGTCACTGTGATGATAAAAGCAAATACTGAGAAGCTCCATGCACCTGCTAGCCCAGTCCTAAAGGCTTAGAGTAGAATATTTAATTAGTCCCTGAGCATTAGGTCTACTGCCTCTTCGGGATGAAGAAAGCAAGCCTGAGCGCAGGTCAGAGACTTGCATAATGTCAAGGAACAAGTAACTGTGTCCCCAGACGGTGCGCCAAGCCCCAGCCTCCAGACCCCCTGTGGAGGGGCCTCTTCCAGCCCCCAGTGCAGCCACAGCTCTTTGCTCCGGCCCCATGTCTTGCATTTGGGAGGCAGAACCTAGATCCCAAGGGTTTCAGAGAGACAGTAGGGTCGTGGAGAGAAGGGACCACAGGGCTCGGGTATATTGGTCAGCTGGGAGGCAGGGCTGCAGGTCAGTGGGAGATGCAGGAGAGAGGTGAAGACTAGCCAGGTGAAGACCCCTCCCACCCCCACCCCTCCTGGGGCCAGGCCTGAGCTAGCCTGGGAAGTTGGCTCAGGCCCAGGCCGAGCTAGAGGGCGTGGGGCCAGGTGAGCAGATCCAAAGTCAAATGCTAGTGCTAGACTTGGAGTCAGCCTGGGGTAGGTAGAGGAATGCCTCATCATGGCCCTGGCCATCCCTATGAGGGGACAAAGTGACATTCACGGAGAGGGCTGGATGGCCACTCTCCTGTGAAGCAGACTTCCCACCTGAAGCTCTCGGCAGTGCTGTGCATGGGTGGTGCCCCTGAGTTACCAGAGAATCCCCACCCATACCCCCCAACATGGCTTGTTGGAAACCCCGGCACCTTTGCCCCAAAGAGGCAACGTAGTCGGAAGGCCTAATAGATGGCGGACAGGAGGATGGAGAGGTTTCATTTCTGCACTAGTTTTCCTCAGACCTGGGGCAAGGAAGCCCCAGGGGGCCTGTGGAAGAAAAAGCCGCACACAAAAGTCTTTCTGAATGTAGCTCATGCGTGGAATTAGTATAGTAGAATGCTCTGGTCCCTGAAATTCCCACTATTTGATCATTACTAAAGAGTTACAAATATAAGACACAACAATTATAAATCCTCCAGAATGCCAAAGAGAACTTGCTCCAGAGACAGCAAGAAAAAACATGGGCTGAAGGAGGAAAAGTAAGCTTTGCTGACTGTGTGATATCTCCCCAGCCAGGACTTGAGGAACTTCTGGTTAATTTTAGCACATTTCCCAGTAGGAAACACCGAATGTCAGGGGCACCTCTCCAGTCTGCTCTGGAATGTGACTCCGGAGATGAGGGGAGCCCAGCTCTTATTTATTCTGGCTGGCTAGTCCAGAAAAGGAACAGAATGTGCTCCTTCTACAACAGTAGAACTCTCCTGTGGTGGCTCTAGCTGCTCCAGGATCAGGGTTTGTCCAGTACTATTGGTATTCTGGAAAGTTCTCTGACTCATAAAATGGGAGAGGTCCCTTTATTCTAGTTCAGAACTGTAGAAAAGCAGTAGCTAATTACATCCTGATCATGGTTCTCAAATTGGCCTTGACAAACTCCCAGAGTGATCATGATAGATCAAAGTTCACAATTATAAGACATAGAGGGACTAACTTCCTTTAGTACCATCACCAGTCCGAGAGATAGGTTTCCTGGGTGGTGTGGATCTCCATGTTTGGCAAGGTTGAGTCTAATCTGTACTCTGCAGGAGAAAGTAGCTTCCTTAATTAAAGATGTCTAATACGGGTGTTGGAACGAGCCATGTGAAGTCAGCTGTGTTGTACAACAAACCTAGTTTTACAGCAACCTGTTGAAAAGAAGCCTTACCCACTGCTTACATAGACTTTAAGGTATTAGGAACGGACTCCAAGAGCTCATAGGGCCTTGAAGACACATTCACAGCAAATTTCTAAGAAGAAATAGGAACAGGAGAGGACAAAGATGAAGAGGTATTGAAATATATTGCCATACAGTATATGAATAGAAAAAGGAAATGCTGATGAAGTGTTTTAGATGGTAATTTAGTGAACATTTTATTCAAAAGCATTTATATCATCACATTTTATTCAAAGCTAGAAATACAGTGTCTATTACATGTGTTCTAGTTTTCAGATTTGTTCAAAATGAAAAAATTTTTTTCAGTAGTATTTCATCTATAATATTAGATTCACTTCTGAACATTATATAAACTTCTTCGGTGAGCTAGTTGCTTCTCATCAGCTGGTGACAAAATTTTATAAACAAAGTTGGATTCTTCTAATATAGCATTGCTATAGAGAGTGCCTAACTCTACTTCTGACTGACCTCCTCTGCTTCTACTAGAAACACACCTTCTAGGGAAAAGAAAGCTATACTCAAAGTTCAAATATAGTATGATCTTTGAGGCTGTTTTTTTTTAAGTTTTGTTTTTGGGGTTTTTTTTTTTTTTTGGTCTTAAAAGGAGGTTTACTGTATACTTAAAAACAAAGCAACTGCCTTTCCTTACTTCCTCCTTCAGTTCCAAAAACAAAGAGAAACAAAGAAATAAACAAAATACGTTTCGTGTATGTGTGTGTGTGTGTGTGTGTGTGTGTTCATTAGAAGAATAATAGGAACTGTCAATTTCTTTGAATTATTCAGTAACAATGTGTAATCTTGTGAGCAGGTACTTTGAGAAATGCCAAAGGACGAATATTATTCTAGAAGCTGTATTTTCTGCTTTAAAGGTCAGGGCAGGCCTTACATTTATTGTTTGACACCCCATACTACCTAGTCTTCTAAAAAGAACCACCAGTGGTGGGCAACTTCAGATAGCTGAACCTTGGGCTTGCAAAGGGAATGAAAATGTCTGAGCAAGGAAGGACGACTGGGGGGGCTGCTGATGAGCTATGTTTATCCACACTGAGCTCCTAAATATGACCTTGGCAATTCCTTCTGACTTTGGCCAGGTGCCAGGTGCCTTTGATTAAAGGGAAAACTTGGGGACACAGGAAGAAGAAAGGCCAATATTTGCTCTTGGTATCTGGCTGTTAGAATAATTTACGCAGATCACACTGGGTGAGTAGGGAGAGGCCAGGGGGCTGAGCAGTGGCACAGGAGGGCAATTGTCTCAAAACATGGAGGGAGTTTCACATCCTGTGTTAAGCTTAAGACTGGTGTTATTTTTTGCACTAAAGCTATGGAAAATACTGAAAGGTTTGGGCAGGCGATCTGAAAACAAAAATTGTGCTCCTTGTAGTTTTGTGTCTGCCGCTTTGCCAGCCAGCATATGTAGAAGAGGAACAGCCAGCCTCTTGCTCCAATGCCCATTTTCAGTGATTGATGCTTAAAGGTCACTGGTTGGCTTGCCAGCACATTTTTGTGCAAGGAGTCCAGCTTTCTGTTTTGACGTTACTCAGATATGCGTGTGGCACCTGAGGAACAAGGAGGAGACCGGGAAGAATCAGATTTTCTTTTGGCTCAATCACTGTCAGCTTGGAAACTCCTGTAGGTCTGAGTGCCTTATTTGGCCTAGACACCTCCAACCCAGCCAAACGTTCTTTTTTACTCTTGCAAAAATTTTACTCTTTGTCTTTTTTTTTTCTTTCCACTCACTCTTTTCGATTTGTCCTTTCGTCCTTTCTAAAACTTTTTTTAGACCCTGACTATGTCTCTCAGGTACTGTACACGTGGAGGGATAGAGAACATGAGGTGCCCACAGTCTGTGGGAGGCTTAAGCTATACCATATCAATGCTATAAGCGACTTATGTACAAAGTACCATGTGTCCTGGACAATGGCCCGGAAACTTTAGATGTCCATACTATTTGCTCCTGTAATACAACTAATTTTGGTTTCTCTCTATTTCCCTATCTTTGTGATCAATAAATGGTTGTTGAAGCTTTTTATTTTTAACTTTGCTTTCTTTCTAAACAGCTGATTTGTTCTTGGAAGGCTGCCTTGAGTGATTTATTTCAATCAAAATTTATTGAATGGCTATTAGGGACCAGCCCAGAATGGTGCTAGGATTTGGGGGTTATGGAGATGAACAGAAAAGGCCCCTGGCTCATGGTCTAATGGATGAGACATTTTTTCAAAGCAAGACTATAAAAATCCAGGTAGACAAGTTCTAGACATTATGCGTGAAGTACTATAAGAACATAGAACAAGAAGAGATTATTTTTTCTGATTGACTTCCTGAGGTAGGGGTGGGTCACGGGAAGTCACAAAGAGGGGCTGACATTTGAACTAATTCTTAAAAATGACTGAGTTCACCAGACTGGTGGCACTGTATTTATTTCTGATTTTACCAAAGTTGAGGTACATAGTGAGTGAATCATTTTACAGAGATGGAAGGCAAATAACGCAAAATTGATTATGGTGTATCCTTGTTCTTAAGTCTTTAGGCTGCCTTCCCTACTTCATTGGTCGTGTTACTCAGCCTGCCCCTTTCTCAAGGCCTCCTCTATGTCACTTTCTCTGTTCTTCCATTTTTCTGGCCCATCAGCTTATGATGTCTTTCAAGTTAACCTGCCACCATTTACTCATCCCTGAAACTACGTTTAGCTCCAATGGACTTGTCAATACACACCACTCAACAAAGAACCATCTACTCTGGGTCTCATCAGAGCAAAGGTTTGATATTTCAGCCTTTCCCCCTCTTCAATAGATTCTGTAAGCGGAAAGGAACAGAAAAGAGATTTATTTTTGCACTTGTATTCCGATACCTATGCAACTCTCTGGGAAGTGGAAATCACCACAATTTTCATTTTAATACTTTTCATCCCTGTGACTTATTCTTGATTCCTGACCTCGTGCTTTTCTAGGAAATCTGTCAGTACACTTGTTCTTATGTATTTGTAACTCCTTACAACATATATTGCATTATATCTACCTTCTACCATCTACCACCATATCATGATATCACATCCCTACAATAAACACATAGATGCGATTCCTGCATGTCCTGCCTCATTGGCACATGCTGGTCAGACGTGGTTCTACCACCAAGCTCCTGATTTTTTTAGAAGACCTGAAAAAAGCAGTGACGTTTTTTGGGCTAGTGGGTTGTAGACGATGGAGACCAGTCTTGACTGTAAGAATCAGTGACAATAAGGGACCAACCACGAAAGAAGGTAAGCTACTTACTAGCAGGGACGTAAGTGGTTTGATGGTCCTGGGCTCCACGTTTCATAGTTGGCCATTGGTCAGGTCACACGTGTACAACAACACACTCTGCTATTGCTTTTGTTCTTTAGAGAGACTGAGCTAAAGAAACCCAGTTGTTTTAAGTGCTCAGAAGAAGTGGGCCAAGGACATTTTTAGAGAGTCTGCGTTTTCTAACCTTTCTTAAATTTTCTCTTTGAAGATGGAGAAAATATTACTTTCTGAGAAAAAAAGTATGTTCTTGGAACAACTGCACAAAGCTAAAAATAGTGGGAATTGAACATAAGAATGCCTTGGAGGAAAGAAAGCCAAATTGTAGATTGGGGTCACTGTGTTTCACTTAAAACGTCTCTCAAATAGGGGAAGAAAAGAAAATTCTAATAGGTTGCATTAATTGGTGTTATTTGAAAAGCAGCTGTCTTTCATGGTGTAAGATTTACCTCCCTTAAAATAATTCATTTTGTTTCATTTATTTTTCTGAGAACACTATCAATTCAATTGGCTTAGGATACTAGACGTTTTGGGTTGGATAACAAAATTTAGTTTTGTAATCATAAAATAAAAATCAGGATACTCTACCACAAAGTATGGATTAACTTTCTTCATAATTTGTAAGCAGGCCAGGTTTCCTTTCTGTTCATAAATGTCATTGTCTTCATAAAGCACTTAAAACTTGAAATGAGTAAGGGGCACTTGTGAACCCAAAATGGCTAATGTTCATCTAAGTCCAGTGCTATGGCCCTTTGGAATGTACTATGTGGATACTAAAGAGGAAATAACATTATCTTTATGTTTCTCCTGTAAAACAACTGTGCAGCCATATATTCTAATCATGAACCCAGAGAGATCTATTTTTTTAAAGATGTATTTATTTATTTGAGAAAGAAAGAGTGTGCGAGTGGAGGGAAGAGCAGAGGGAGAGAATCCTCAAGGAGACTCCCCACTGAGCATGGAGCCCAACGTAGGGCTCAATTCCAGGACCCTGAGATCATGACCTGAGCCAAAATCAAGAGTTGTATGCTTAACTGACTGAGCCAATCAGGTATCCCCTTTCCCTGGGGAGATCTTTTTAAAAAATATTTTGTCTAAACTTATATCCTTTAATTTTGACAGTAAATATGACATTATGACAACACTGTAGCTCCAAATGTCCAAAATTTATCTTCAGACTAGTCTAGAGGATGCCATTTATCTTTGTACAGTAGCAACTGCCTAGAATCAGCAGTTCTCCTAATTTTCTTTGTGGATAGCTTCTGAGCTCAAAAATGCATCCCTTCTACCCAATGGAAAGAATAGGTTCTGAGGGTTCAAGGAAATACAGCATGGTTGTCATCCCAGAAATTCAAAATTGATTGCACATTGCTTTGTTGATGGACGTTCTCTGTGTCACTGATAGAGGCACCAATCAGTAAGTTGTCATTCATGCTCTCAATCTTTCCTCTCTCAACACCTGCCCACTAATTTAGGCCATCTTGTTTTTTGAAAATATTAAACATTTAAATTTTGGATAAGACTTCGAAGCTGGTGCTAAATATAATATCAGGTTAAGACTGTTAAACTGGTGAGGAGTCATGCAAGAAACTGTTGGTGTCTCAGAGACTGCTAATGTACTTAAAAACTGGGCTTTGGGTAGAGTAAGAGCCCACTTATAAAGCATCCAGCGGGAGAGCTCAGGGGGTTGTGGATGTTCAAAGTACAGCTTCATGCACGAAATAAATACTTTCAGGTAAGCTCTAAATGATTTGGATATAAATATTGTCAAAGACCTGATTTATTTTCCTGAGCAATCTCGGCATCAATGGTGGAAACATGTCCTTTAACATACTGTGAATGTCATTGCTCCTAGAACATACCTTATTTCTTAAGTATGAAAATATACCCTTTCTTGTGACCACAAATCAGATGTAGGGACTATTATCTAAGGAGATGAAAAATATCTGAGTCTCATGACATTCCTGTGAGATAAGCAGATTACATACACTATTATCCAATTTTAATTAAAAGTTCAATGTTATCATTAATTCATTGAATATACATTAATTGGGGGCCTAACAGGAATCAGGGGAACTCCAGATTCTGGAGACATGTAGACACAATCTTTATTTTGAAAAGAGCTAAACATCTGTGCAGTCTAGATTATAAACTGATAATCCAGAGTTAGATGTAGCCAGAAGAAATGTTTGTTTTGATCTGCACAGATTTTAAAAAAATACATATTGATATAATTGAAATAGAGATACCTTTTTCTCCAAATCTGCATTTTTAGACTTTTATTGAAAACCTAACATTGGGCTACTGCCTAGGTGGGACATATACTCTTTAGACCCTAACATGTCCTGGTAAATACACAGTTTACTTCCTTAATTAGTATGTGGTAGCAATGCAAAGGTATGAATGTGAGAGTCCATAACACTTGATAATACAATGGATGTAATAAACTATGGGGAGTATGGTAAGCAAAATTTCAATATGGGCCCATGATCTTCAGCGCCTGATATTATTCCTGTGATTATGTTATGTTATATGACATAAGGGAGATTTTCCAGCTGGTTCTAACCTAAACACAAAAGACCTTTAAAAGCAAGGAGTATTCTCTGGGGAGGAGCAAAAGAGGAAGTCAGAAGGATTTAAAGCATGAGAAGTATTCAACTCACCCATGAGAAGGACTGGCCATTGCTGGTTGAAGATGGAGACGTTGGAGCTGACGACTAATTCTAGAAACTAGAAGTGACTTCCAGCTCTTAGCCAATAAGAAGATGGTGACTTTTGTCCTACAACTGTGAGAAACTGAATTCAGCCAAGAAGTTGAATGAGTTTGAATGGAGAGTCTTCCCTCAGAACCTCTAAAAGGAGCCAGCCCTGTTACTACTTTGATTTCAGCCTTGTGAGACACAGTTGAGCTCACTAGAACTTTTATCCATCAGAACACTGAGATCAGAGATGTGTGTTGTTCAAAGCTGACAAATTTATGGTAATTTGTTACAACAGTAATAGGAAAACCAATCCAAGTGGGGAAATAACTAGAGTCAACTAGAAACCAGAGTAACCAGAAACATGCAAGTTTCTTTAAGTAAGATAGTGAGCATAATAGATGGAATCAGATGAAAAAATAAATATGGTTGAATTTAGCTCTAGAATCAGATCCTTGAGTGGGCCATGCAGTTTTATTCATTCATTCTTTTTTTTTTTTCCATTCAGAAGCATTCGTGTGCATATACTGTACACTACTGGGCTTGGTTTTGAAGACACTGATAAAATTCACTTATATCTAATTTCTGGCACATAATAAGAGCCTGGTATTATGTTGGATTGAGTTGAATTGTATTAAACAGCTTTGAGAAGCCTGAGTTGAACACCTTAAAATTCCTAAGCTATGTAATAAAAATAGACACATAGATCAATACAACAGAATAGAAAACCCAGAAATAATCCCACAATTATATGGTCAGTTCATTTTTGACAAAGGAGGAAAGATTGTATAATGGGAGAAAGAAGTCTCTTCCACAAATGGTGTTGGGAAAACTGGACAGCTACATGCAAAAGAATGAAACTTAGCCATTGTCTTTTACCATATACAAATACAAACTCAAATGGATTAAAGACCCAAAGGTGAGACCTGAAACCATAAAAATACTAGAAGAAAGCACAGGCAGTAATTTCTCTGATATCAGTCATAGCAACATTTTTCAATAGGTACGTCTCCTGAGGCAAGGGAAATAAAAGTAAAAATAAACTATTGGGTTTACATTAAAATGAAATCTGCACAGTGAAGGAAACACTCAACAAAATCAAGTCAGCCTACTGAATAGGAGAAGATATTTGCAAATGACTTATCCGATAAAGGGTTAGTATCCAAAATATATAAACTCAACCCAAGGGGCACTTGGGTTTATTTACAAAACTCAACCCAAGGGCCACTTGGGTGGCTCACTGGGTTAAGTCTCTGCCTTTGGCTCAGGTCATGATCTCAGGGTCCTGAGATTGAGCCCCGTGTCGTGAGTCCCCTGCTCATCAGGGAACCTGCTTCCCCCTCTCTCTCTGCCTACCTCTCTGCCTACTTGTGATCTCTGTCTGTCAAATAAATAAATAAAATCTTTAAAAAAAAAACTCAACACAAAAAAAGCAAACGATCCAATTAAAAAATGGGCAGAAAACATGAATAGACTTATCTCCCCAAAATACATACAGATGGCCAATAGATACATGAAAAGATGCTCAAATCACTCATCATCAGGAAAATGCAAATCAAAACCATAGTGAAATATGACCTCATACATTCAGAATGGTTAAAATCAGCATAAGAAACAAGTGTTGGCGAGGATGTGGGGAAAAAAAGAACCCATTTGCATTGTTGGCGGGAATGCAAATTGGTGCAGCCATTATGAAAAACAGTACAGAAGTTTCTCAAAAAATTAAAAATAGAACTACCCTAAGATCCAGTAATCGCACTACTGGGTATTTGTCCCAAAAATACAAAGTCACTAATTCAAAGGGATACATGAACCCCTATGTTTATTGCAGCATTATTTACAATAGTCAAATTATGGAACAACCTGAGTGTCCACTGGCTAACAAATGGATAAAGAAGATGTGGTATATATACATACATATATAGTTTTTTTCCATTGCATATATATGCAATGGAATATTACTCATCCATAAAAAAGACTAAAATTGTCCTATTTGCAATCACATAGATGGAGCCAGAGAATATAATGCTAAGTGAAATAAGTCACTTAAAGAAAGACAAATACCATATGATCTCACTCATATACGGAATTTAAGAAAACAAAACAAGTGAGCAAAGGAAAAAGAGAGACAGAGAGACAAACCAAGAAACAGACTCTTAACTATAGAAAACAAACTGATAATTACCAGAGGAAAATGGGGTGAGAGGATGGGCAAAATAAGTGAAGGAGATTAAGAGTAGAGTTAACACAATGAGCACTGAGTAATGTATAGAATTGTTGAATCACTGAACTGTATGCCTGAAACTAATATAGTACTGTATGTTAACTACACTGGAATTTAAAGAAAAACTTAATGAAAAAGTGGAAAAAAATTCTTTTTCAAAAAGATTTTTTTTATTCATTTAAAGAGAGAGAGAGAGAGAGCACAAGTGGGGAGAGGGGCAGAGAGAGAATCCCAAGCAGACTCCATACTGAGCAGGGAGCCCAAGGTGGGGCTCCATCTCATGACCCTGAAATCATGACCTGAGCGGAAACCAAGAGTCAGGAGCTTGACCAACTGAGCCACCCAGGTGCCCCCAAAAGAAAAAAGTTCTTAAAGCATATAGTGAATAAATGTTTGTATCTTCTCAGCCTCCCCACCCCCACCATGCTGTTTTTCACTTTTCAAATTATTTTTGTATCTTTTTTACATACATGTGTTTATCTTATTTAGAAATACTATAGTTTAATTATTTATTCAGGCATTTAGGTTACATTATACTTAGGCTACATTATTTTGTGTCTGTGTTTGAAAATTGCAAGGAGTACTCTTACAATTCACCATTGAATCAATGTTTTGGACAATCAGTGGTTCTCTTGTCTGCATATGGTTTCCCTGCCTAAAATCCACAGCATGTAACAGGCCACCATTCTGTCCCCTGACTTATCATCAAGAGGATGACAAAGATGCACAAATGTTGAGAGGGAGCATTACTTTTTCTTTCAATAATTTTGTAAGTGGCTTTAAGAAGTCTACATTTATATGTCCCTCTCCATACCAACTTTAGCATGACATTAGGTCCTCCCCTGACAAGTATGGTGCATCTTTGTGGAAAAAAACAATTATCAGTATCCAATTAAAAATATGGAAAAAGGGCATGGCCATTTGCTCCTGTCTTCACAGTCTTTTTACTCCAGTTTGTCTAAAATCAATTGGTACCAATATTCTCTTTAGACTTTTCCACACAAATGAAGTTTCCTAAAAGGATAAAAGGTAAATTTTAGTTCCCCAAATTTGATTCAATCCAATTAAGGCAACAGATAGAAACAGATTAAAAAAATGTTTTAAAAATAAATGCATAAACTATCTCACTGTAAAATTTAAGCACCTTTAAAAGTACTGAGAAATGGCAACAATTTTAAAATTTAATAGAGAATGCTTATAAGTAATAATAAAGTGATATGATGATTTTATAAATTAATAGACTGCTTATATTAATAATATTTTAAAATATGGATAGGGACATATAAATTAGACTTCTTAAAGCCACTTACAAAATTATTGAAAGAAAAAGTAATGTTCCCTCTCAACATCTTCACAACTACTTTCTCCTAATTTATCTCTTAAGAAAAGCCTCCTCAATTAGCCCTGCAAAAACATTACTTCCTTGTCATGACCTATATTCCATTTTGTCTACTCCATAAATTACCAACAGCTGAATAGATCACATTTATTCTTTTTTTATTAATTATTTTTATTAACTTATAATATATTATTTACCCCAAAGGTACAGGTCTGTGAATCGTCAGGCTTACACATTTCACAGCACTCACCATATCACATACCCTCTCCAATGTCCATAATCCAGCCACCCTATCCCTACACCCCTCCCCTCAGCAATCCTCAGTTTGTTTTGTGAGATTAAGAGTCTTATGGTTTGTCTCCCTCCCAATCCCATCTTGTTTCCTTTTTTCCTTCCCTACCCCTCAACCCCCAACCCCTGCCTCTCAGATTCCTCATATCAGAGAGATCATAGGATAATTGTCTTTCTCTGATTGACTTATTTCGCTCAGCATAATACCCTCTAGTTCCATCCATGTCGTTGCAAATGGTAAATTTCATTTTTGATGGCTGCATAGTATTCCATTACACACACACACACACACACACACACACACACACACCATATCTTCTTTATCCATTCATCTGTTAATGGACATCTAGGTTCTTTCCATAGTTTGGCTATTGTGGACATTGCTGCTATAAACATTTGGGTGCACGTGCCGTGCCCCTTTGGATCACTACATTTGATTCTTTAGAGTAAATACCCAGTAGTGCAATTGCTGGGTCATAAGGTAGCTCTATTTTCAACTTTTGAGGAACCTCCATGCTGTTCTTCAGAGTGGCTACACCAGCTTGCATTTCCACCAACAGTGTAGGAGGGTTCCCCTTTCTCCACATCCTCCGCAACGTCTGTCATTTCCTGACTTATTAATTTTAGCCATTCTGACTGGTGGATCACATTTATTCTGTTGCAGTCTTTTTTTTTTTTTTTTGGTCTGTGCTCTCCAATCCCCATTATAATATGAACTCCTTAAGGAGATTCTTTTTTTCTTACATCTATATTGCTGATGCCTAATACCCAGCAGGCATCAACAACTATTTGTGCACAGATTAACTTGTTTTTGAAATGTGTTAAGTAATTTTGTCATAAATAAAATAGGTACAAAAATAGTAATAGATACAAACACTAAGATACAATTCTTTAATCTCTTTGTTTTGGTGTAGCAAAAAGCAGTAGATAGAATGTATATAACTGAGTCATTAATTCATCCATCCATCCACCCATCCATCCATCTATCCATCCTTCTATCCATCAACCCATTCACCCATCCATCCACCTATCCAACCATCCATTCATATATCCATCCATCCAAGAAACATGTCTTGAAAAAGTCCTATGCAGACACTGTTCTCTCTCTTTCATTTATTAATTGTATGCTCTTAAACAAGTCAATCTGCCTGACCATTTTTTGTTTTCTACCAAATAATGACAATGATCCCCACATCCTTTGCCCCGAAAGTGAAATATTTCATTTGACTATGCTTTAAAAACTATAAGGCACTCTACAATAGTAACATATTATCATCATGACTAACATGTCACCACTAGGAATGAACACATTTATATAAATAAGGGCCAGAAAAATAAGAGTATTCATTGACTTGCATTCTTAGCTCCCTACAATTCTCATATGTGCTCAGGCCAATGAAGGCAAAAGAGAAAATTCTATGCAGTTTTTGCATGGGGCTTGAAAGAACAAATCACATACTATGTGATGAACAATAATGCACTTATTCATTCCTTTAAAAAATCAATTCATTTTGCAAACATTTATTATACTAAGACTATATGCAAAGCACAATGATAGGCACCCCATGTGAAATAAGCCATTTAAAAAAGGCAATTTTAGCAAAAGTCTGTGTTATTCTAAATTTTAAAAAATCCATTGGTCAGGTGATTTCAGATATTTTAATATTCCCAATCATTTAAGCAAGGTCTGGATTATTGTCTTGTTCCCACTTCCAGTCCAGGATATTGGCATCATGTAATGCTGATTATAGGTAACATTTCTAGAACCTCAATCTGTACAAGAAATGAGTAGTACTCTACTTGCATTATACAATGTAATACTTGCAACAAATCTAAAAGAGAGATATTCTCATGTTACACCTTGGCAACAATGTCTCTGAGGACACATTCTTAGTCCCTATTTCGTATTCCTTCAGCTTGCTGAAGTGCCCAGACACCCAATTTTATATAAAGATGGGTAGCTTCGCAATGTAATGTGTCAGTGGTAATTGCTCTCCTGATTGAGCCCTCATCCCAACTTGCATGTGTAGAGCCCCAAAACGTACAGGAACTGGAATCCTGTAGGCATAGGTAATTTTCCATGTTGTCTTTCCTATATACCGCATTTTGGCAGCATAAAAAAATAATAAATCCATTATACATGGAAAATATTATAATATCGCTGAAAAGCTGGGAAATATTTCAAAGCTTGTCAAGTCAAAGCCTGCAGGAAAATTTTCCTTGACATCACACAACTACAGATGTCCCAACACGTCTACCTCTGTTGCGCTGAGCAAGAGTGAGGCTGAACAGGGCCCACCTGTTCCGGGGAGGCATGCTGGTTTCGACGACACTGGTCTTCCTTGTCACTTATTCCTCAAGTGCAAAGGCAACCATCATTTAAAACATAGTAAGAGTGTCCCAGTTCTACTGAGAGAACCATTAAAGGAGGGAAATTCTCCTGATGTTTTCCTATTTACATCAACAGAACATTCATTGAAGTCCATGGCTGAGAGAGATTAAAACAGGTAATAGTTACACGGAAGCTTGGCTTTTCTGGAAATAAGATCTGCCAGGAGTGATATTACCATCAGGCTGCTTATTCTAAGTCTGCTCCAGAGGTTCCTTGTGCAAACTGGAGGGTCTGCAGTTGTCCCCAAGCCCAAGGGTGAGATAGTCTCAGGACTCACATAATTCATGTTCAGTCTAACAATGTGCTGAAATCTGCTAATATTAATCCCAAAGTAGCCCTTGTTTCTTTATTCATGGAGTGAATGTGTGTAGAAATGTGGACAAGGTGGTTTGCTGGACCTACCATTAAGATCAAACCTTCCTCTTCTTCTATGTAGAACTCTATTACCTACAGCCTAGAACAATGCATCCAGTTAAGTCTGGATTTGGAAGCGGAGCAGTACTGCGACTGTCCTGCTCAAGTCTCATTGGTAGTATTTCAACATGGCCTGAGTCTCTTCCTCCCTTGTAAGAAGGTCCAAAGAGACAGAGATCAGAGATACCTGGTTCTTGTCCCATACTACCACCAAAAAGCCAAGTGTGACCTTACACTCCTCATTTCCTCAGCTTATGAATCAGATTTTGCAAGTTTCTTTCTAAATCTAGAAGTTTCTCTCTGCTATATTCTTTGACGATGACATTTCTGTTCATCCATGACGCCTCCAGGCCTTTAACTATTTGTTTGTTTCCCTTCTCTTTGAACAATCCAAACGCTGTAGTGAGTCTTCTTCAAACTCAACCGTTCTTTTATATGGAGATTTTATTCTTCAACTAGGAAACACCATACATATGAAGTTACGGAATCTTTGAGAACAAAGGAGGGCCTGGGAGATATCAATAATTTGTAGTTTTTATTGGAAGAGAGGGGAATAATAGCAGACCTCTTACTGCTGTACCCTATTTGAGGAGGCTTTGCCTTAAGAAAACAGAGGGCAACCACGTTCCTTGTGCTTCCTGGTGATGTGTAGGAATGAAGTTTTGAAGCCCCAAGTAGAGAGCAGCAAGCCCAGAATATGAATCTCCACATCCTTCCTGACATTATAATTTTATCTTACTGTTATTTCATGTAACCACTGTTTCATTGGCTCAATGGTAGTTCTGCTTTTTAAAAAAAAAAAAAAAACAGAAATATTATACCAGTCGATTGTTAATCAGTTAATCAATAAATTTTACAAAAGTAAAAATGCACAAAACAAATGGTGATAAAGCACCCTTAACCACAACTCTGCTACTAAAATACAAAATGACACACGTGACAATATTTAATGGTATGAAACAAATTTTTAGTTAAATGGGTAAAAAAATAAAACTTGTTTTATTAGAAAAGGAAGAGCTACATGAAAGCTTTGAGAATACTTCAGAGCAAAAGAAACAAAAAACAGTTTTTTAAAAGATTTTTAGGTGTTGCCACAAGGTGGTGTGAAGAGTCCAACCTGGCTTGGGTGTCCTATAGTAAGGAGAGGCTAAGGGAGGTTAGAAAGGAGGGGGGTGGGGGGGTCCCCCTCAAGGAGGTCAAGCAGGGAGGAGGAATAGCCGGGATGGGAGTGGAGTGGGGGGTGTTTGTACAAGGAGATACTTGGGACAGACCCACAGTACTTTTTTCAGAGATCACTTCCTCTGAGTCCTCAAGACAGTGACGCTTCTCCTCATCCCTCCTCCTGCTTAACTGAGATGAATTCCTCTTTTTCCTTTTAAACTGCTGTCAAAGGTGAATTTTGTCTTTAGTAATGACATGATACACATTCCCTATAGTGTGCACTTTCCCTTCTTTAGCCATAACACATATTTGATATTTGTAGCCATAACACATATCTATGAATATTTTCATAGAGCATGAACTGCTCACTGGTTATCATTGGTAAGTGTGTTACATTAAATCCACACTCCTCCCTTCCGACCTTGAGAGAATTGGAAGAGTATGAAGCAGAGTGGTTATATCAAAGAGATATTCCACAGGCTTCAGCTTGATGTAGTTGGAAGAGCCCTCTTCTAGGTGTGTCAACATTTTCCATCCGGGCTGTCAACACCAGTTGCCAGAGCTGAGCAACACTGAAGGAAGTCAACCTGGAAAATCCCCTGTGGGGCATTGATTTTCCTCTTCCCAGAGAAAGGTCTGGGCATGAGAGGAAAGCCCTGCTGTGATTACCGAGAGTCACATTTTTGGGGGGTGGTTGGTATTTCTACTGATTTACAGAGCTGAAAAAGCACTTTGAGAACTTTGTTTATCTGGTAAACATTACTCATTCCTGGAACTAGTTTTCCTCTGTGAAAGTATCATTAATTAGAGATGATCCTCAGAAGCTATATATACATATATATTTTTTCTTTTGAATGAAAAAGCTGCCCAATACATATATATATCTCTGCTTTCAATTCCAAATTAGTTTTTAAAAATATTTTATTTATTTATTTAGAAGGAGAGCAAGAGGGGCACAGGGGAGTGGGGGAGAGGGGAAAGAAGAGGGGCAAGCAGACTCCTCACTGAGCACAGAGCACAACATGGGGCTCAATCCTACAACCCTGAGATCATGACCTGAACCAAAACCAAGAGTTGGCCACTTAACCAACTGAGCCACGCAGGTGTCCCTTAAAATTAGTTTTTGATTTAGTGCTGGTGCTTTAGGTCAGAGTGAGCAGAGGTGCTTAAGAGTGAGCAATCTTGCCTTCCACAGAGATTTTCTTTTTCCATAACCACAGTTGGAAGTACAGTAAGATAAGCATGAAAAGAAAAGTCAGTCAAAGTTCCCCTGATCTTTTAAAGTGAGAGTCAACTGCATTCGGAAAAGATCTTTCCAGGAAGTGGGATGACTGCCACACATGGTCAATATCCAGGGATATTGACCATGTGTGGCAGTTCCATTTAACACTTGGGATCCACAGGCTTGCAATGGTAATGTTAACAAAATAACATTCCCTGAGTGCTTAGTATGTGCAAGGCATGGAGCTATAGACTACAGATTTCATCTTCGCAATAGCCCTGTGAGTTAGATATTACTATTACTTCTATTTTATAGATAAGACAACACTGACACAGGAAGGTTAAGCAACTTGCCCAATGTCACACCGCTGCTAATTGTGGGAGAAAGGACTTACAAGCAGTTGGGCCAGGTTACAGAGCCCAGGTTACATGATACGAGCTCTGGAATGCTGTGGGTGAAAATAATTAAACAAATACATAATAGATGAACTCATCACTTCAGCACCTGGTCTATCAAGGAACTCATCTATTTGGCAACCTTATATATTTCAAATAGAACTGAAAACTGAGCATTAAAAACAACAACAACAACAAACCAAAGTTGCTGTGAGCAGCTAAAAAATATACACCAGATCCAGCCATCAAGGCACCGATACAGTGTTCCTGGGTGGGGCACAGCTGGCCCTCATGTCTACTGCATTTACTGTCACTGCACATGTGTCAGAGTTGTGACTGGGTCACACAATGTATCTGTTGTTACTACACACATAAATGGAGGCCAAATCCCATGCAATTCGGATCTGCAATCATCGACATATATATTCACAGAAGGGAATGAGGCCACAGGAAAAGACGGGAAAAGGCTAAAAGGAAAAAAAAAAAAACCCTCACATTTTATCAGTTTATAGAAGGTCATTTGGGACAAGGGCCCAAATCTTTATCAATTCCGATAAACCTCAGAGCCATCCCAGCCTGGCAACAGAGCTCATTAAGAAATGTTCATGCTGGTGATACTGAATGATGATGAAAATCTCAAATGACATTTGATGATTAGTTCAAGAAGAAAAGTATCTGAAATACTGTTTGGGAGGATTTCTGTGGAAATTACTTTTGAAAAGGACATATCATACTTCAGAGAACTAGAAGCAACACTCATCTATCCACAGCAGCATTCCCAAGGGGTCCTTATGATTGAGAGAGACGAACTGCCTTTTTCATTCTTGTAAGAGAGCAGGACCTCCTGAAAAGCACGGCCTGTGAGCAGGAGCCTGCCGAGCAGTCGGAGTGCCCAGCACCCTTTTGGGAGGGTCTGGAAGCATCCATGAGAGAGGAGAGTGAGCCCTGCTTCCAAGAGCCAGTCAGAGTCAGAGCTGAGGGGAAGTGGTGTTGTTTTCTACAGAACTTCAAAATAGCCTCCTTCCTTCCTTACTTCCTCCCTCCCTCTCTCCCTTACTTCCTCCTTTCTCTCTCCTTCTATCCCCTCCCTCTCTCTCTCTTTCTTTCTCTTCCTCCCTTTCTGCCTTCCTTCTTTCCTTCTTCCTCCTCTCTCTCTGCATCCCTCTCTTTCTTTCTTTTTTCTTCTTCTTTCTCTCTTTTTCCTTTCTTCCTTTCTTCCTACATTCCCTCCTTTCTTCCTCCCTCCCTCTCTCCCTTTCTCTTCCTTCCTTCCTTTCTTTCCATAATGTATGTTTAAAAATGAATATGATTCACATATTATCATGCAAAGATTCATAAATTACATCTTGGTAAAGGACTCAGGGTCCAGATCTGTCTTACCAACACCCAATAAAGTTTTAATTAAAATGCTAACTGTTTTAATAATGGACTAGAGGTCCCTTCCCTGAGAAGCAAAAAATATATAAGCAAAATTTCCTTCATTAATTTAAACATAACCCTCCTACTATAGAACCAACGATTTAATAGTGTACTCCTGCTTAAGAAGCAACAAAATGTGGAAAACATTCCCTTAGAATTCTGCTTTATTTCACATACTTACTCCGAGCCCTCAGGTTTCAGAAGATGAGGACCTCTTTACAAATAACATCAACTACACCAAAATGTCAGTCAAAATCTGTTTCTTGTGCTGTTTTTTTCTATCATAATTATCCAGCTTGAGGGAAAAAAAAAAAGACACCAGTTAAATGATGTCACTCTGGGAGCCTATGTGGTAAAACAAGGATTAGAAGGAAACTTCTTCTTTATATATTTGTTTTTAGGTGACAACCAGAAAACATTGTCGTTAGACCAAATATTAAGCTGAGAATATTACACAGCAGGCCTTTTTTCTCTAGAGAAGAGAAACATCAACAAGCACTAAGGACCTGCTGGAGAGCCTATCATATCTCCATCTCTGTACCATGCACAGGGAATTCACTACGGAGGAAAACAAAACAAAAAAGCATAGGTTCTCAAGGACTCAGAGTCTAATAGCAAGACAGACAGACATAGAGATGCCTGACAAGCAACACAGGAAATAATACAAGGATCCTAGTGCCAGGCGGGCAGGTGGGTGCAGGGAGGCCGAGTAAGTGGCTCTCTGGGCAGGGACAGGGGAAGGAGGGAAAGAAGGGGGCAATGGGAGGGGAGAGTGGTATAAAAGTTAAGATTTCCAATTCTGGAATCAGCCAACAGACCTGGCTTGCAAACCCAGACTACCGCTTAAGGGTTCGTGAACCTTGGGCAAAGTGTTTATCTTCTCTGGGCTTTTTATGTAAAATGGGAATAATAACAGAACCTTCCTCCTGGGGTTGCTTTGAGCATTAAATGAAGTCATACATGGGAAATGTGAGCTCGGTGTCAGCATATGATTGCCCTTCATAAATGTTAGTCAAAAACAAAGAGAAAGGGAGGGCTATTCCTGTAGAGGAGGGCAAGAGTTTGGTGGAGGGATCACTAGCTGGGCAAGAACGCAGACATTTCTGACACCAGAAACCTGGAGGTGGAAAAGTACCGGGGGACAGATTATTCAGAAAAAAGCGAAGGTACACAGCAACAGGAACATACTGCGCAGGGGCTGAGGGGCGAAATACGATGGAGTGAGCGCCAGGTTGGGCGCGTTACCACCTCCTCCCCCCAATTCAATATCAAGGAAAAGAGACTAATTTATGTGTTTGATTATGTGCTCGAGTGTTGCACTGTCTGGGCATTAAAAAGATGCTTTTGTGAAATATGAATTGACTTTATTTATTTATTTTCCTTATGTAGCTGTAAATCTCAGCTTACCACTGACCCCGCATGTTCTTTGACGCAGCACCAGCACAGGACATAAACGATCCTCCCTTTTCCACTTTCTTCACGTGGGTTCCAGGATGCTGTATGTTCTCGACTTTCTTCGTACTGATGGTTATTTGTGTCTGATTCCCTTTCTATTCAACAACCTGGTGGCCAAGCATTACTGGCAGCTGTCCCTTTAAGAAGAACCTACCCTCCAGATGGCCCTAGAATTTGGAGACTTTCTCCTCTTCCTTGCAGAGCTCTCTAACAACTGCCCTCACACAGCTTTCTCTCATCCTGGTAGCTACTTTCCCACCCCTCTGCCAACCAGTAACTGTCTGGTTCTCTTGCCTGTGCTCTTTCCACTTTACCTGCAGTCTCCCATGATGCCAAACCAAGCCATGTAAAAGAGAATTTAATAAAAGCAAAAGGATTCGAGGATGAAAAATACCCCACGGGGTGCAGTTCAGAACCATTGCCCACAAGGTAAGCTTCTCCCACGCAACCGCTGTGTCTAGGAAACTAGCAGTGGGTTGGGGCCCACTGTGGTCCATGGGCGGCCACTTTGCCTGGTCTTTCTCTCCCTTAGTGAAGTCACTTCTCGGGATATCAGAAGATTTCTAAATTGCTGTTTATTAAGCCACCCTGTCTGTGGTATTCTGAGGCAGCAATACCATTCCATTTTCCACGCCTCTCCCTGGGCTCTGCTTCTGCATCTCTCCTCTCTAACTTTGACCCTCTTACTACCGCTTATAAGGATTCATGTGATTACACTGGGTCTGCTAGGATAAGCTCCCCATCTCAAGATCCTTAGTGGAATTGCATCCTCAAAGTCCTCTTTTGCCATCAAAGGTAACATACTCACAAGTTCTGGGGGTTGGGACTTGGATATCCTTGGTGGGGAGGTGGGAAGGGGAGGCATTGTTCTACCTGCCACAGTATCTTAGTGGTGAAACACTCAAGTTTAATACTTTAAGGTCAGTCCATACTATCTCAAGGAAAGAATGAGGAAGCTTCAGATTTCCACAGCTAACTTTTCATTGAACAGCAGCTATCTGCCAAACTCCATTTGTTGGGAATGTAAAACAATAGTGACAACAAAATAATAGTAGTAATAAAACCACAGCTACCCATATGTGAAGTACTTTTCTGTGCCAAGCAGTTGAGATAAATTATCTCTAAATTTCACAAAAATCTTGAAAGCTTTTATATTCATTTTTTAGTTGCAGAAACCAAGGCTCAAAATTGTGTGAAACAGCAAAAACTGGAATTTGAACATTGGTCTTCTCACTCAAAGATGTATATATATTTTTTAAAGATTTTATTTATTTATTTGAAAGCCAGAGAGACAGAGACTGAGCACAACCAGGGGGAGCAGCAGAGGGAGAAGCAGACTCCTCACTGAGCAGGTAGCCTGATGTGGGGCCCTATCCCAGGACCTTGGGATCATGACTTGAGCTGAAGGCAGAATCTTAACCAACAGAGCCACCCAGGCGTCCCCAAAATGTCTATCTTTTGAACTTAAATACATCACCTCACTTTTCTCCTCAGAATAGCTGAGGGCTTTTCCTGTTGGTGGCGATAAAGAACTACTTCTCTGCATTCACTATTTATTGATAGCTGGATTCAATAGGTCTGAATCCTGCCCTCAAAGGAGTTTTAGTGTAGTCTAGCCTGGACGTGAACTTTATTATATCAATGTAATTCTCTTGTCTTCTTCCCTTTTTTAATTTACTAGAGGACCAGAATACAAATATTTAAATACAAAGATTTAAATATTAAAATCTGTTTTTCCTAAGGGAAAGGAGAATATGGTTTCTAATTGCTAGTATGCTAGGCTCTGAGTAAACTGTGGCATAAAGTCTATTGTTTCAATAAATTTTGAGGACAAAGGGAGTGGTTTGGATAAGAATAAGATAAGGAGGAATTTCCTTTTGAACTATGAAGAGCTTTCCCTCCACAGAGGAGATGGAAATAGTTCAACAAGATCCATCTGTGCTGTAACATTAGAATCCCATTGAGATGGGATTTCATCCTGCCCAAAAACTCTATAGGGGAATTAGCTTGATTTATAGATAGTAAAGAAATGCATTATTTCTTGAGCCTAAAATTTATAGAATTTATAACTGATGATATATTTAAAGAGAATTAACTGATATTTATCAAGGGTCTGGTAGGTGCTCAAAATGGTCTTAGGCGTGCTGGCTCATAATTAAGCACATAGTGTAGTATCTTTTCTTGATGTTTGAAATTCTAGATGGAAGTTGGGAGTGGTGATGCACACCAAACTATGATTTCACCTCTATTGGAATTTTATTTCTTGCTTATGTTAAAAAAAATGTGCCTGAGGTTTGAGATTAAAAATCAAAACAAAACAAAACAAAAAACCAACTGAGAAATAATTTTCCAGTCAAGCAAACTCATTGAAATATTACTTGTTCTTCGTTGGCTAAGGTGTGTCATTGGAAGAGATTATAGCTTCTGGAGAAGAGAGCCAAATGCATCAAAAGAGGATTGTCTGTTAAAGTGGGGATTTGGGTATTATGGCTATTGTGGGTTGAATGATGTCTCCTCAAATTTCATATGTTGAAGTCCTAATTCCTGCTACCTCATAAAGCGACGGACCTTATTTGAAGATGGAGTTTCTGTAGATGCAATCAAGTTAAAATGAGGTGATTAGGGTGGGTCCTTATTCAATATGACTGGTATCCTTATAAGAAGAAGCAATTTGGAGGTACGCAGGCATACCCAGGGAGAACCTTATATGGATATCAAGGCAGAGATCTGGGTGATGTGCCAATGAAGGCCAAAGATTTCCAACAAGCCACTGGAAGAGAAGCGAGGTGTGGGGCAGTCTTCTTCTCAGCCCTCAGAAAGAAGCAGCCTAGCTGTCACCTTGATCTTGAACTTCCAGCCTCCCGAACAGTGAGAAAATAAATTTCTGTTGTTTAAGCCAAGTCTGTGGTACTTTGCTATAGCTGTCCTCAGAGACTAATACAGTAATTTTTACCCTTCAGGGAAATAGTTAACAAAGAAAGTATTTAACAAAGACAGATTTAACAAAATCTTGGTAAGTCTCTATAATCCTGCTCCAAATCATTCTAATCTCTAGAAACTCTCCTTTCCTGTCAAATTTTACTGTTACCATCTGACTCTATGGCAAAACTCTAGATCTTGAATTTTTCAGATGTAAGTCAATGGTGGTATACAGAGCTACTGACTGTTCTCTGTGTAATACCAAAATCACTTTATAATGTTGTAATGGTTTTAGTGACATAAGCCTCAGGGCTGAGGCAAACTATAGCAACTGCAAAACATTAACATGTGTACATAGATTGTATCTCTAAAAAGGTTAACAGCAAGACAAATGTTAATTGGGCTGTTAAAATTCAGAGACACTGAAATTTTATACTTAATCTGTATATTAATATAGAGATGTCACTATTTTCTTTTTTTACAAAGCAACTTATTGTTCCATCAAGTAGCCAAAGGTGGTAATGACCTTAGAAAGGAAAATATGGATTAGAGTGACTTCTTTCTTTGGTGTGTGGGGGATTATGTTCATCCAAGAATAAAAATTAATGGCCCGCGACAAGTTTTTCTAAATCTGGCTTGTAGCACCTGCTTGAGCCATTCCACTTCAATTCTGAAGATAATTTGACTAATTGGATAGATTCCAAGATATATGGTATGGAGGACAAAAGAGCTTCTAAAATGCAAAAGTTTCAACTTAAATTGACTTCTCACTTCTGATTTATATAACATAATCAGAAGAAGATAGGGTATGGGGAAAATATAAAGAGGAATAAGACACTCCCTAGTTTCAAGAAATATTGTTTATTGGAAGAGATGAACAATTGTAACCAAAGAATTACAATTTAGAGAAATCAGTGCTGTGGTGGATCTGGGACCAGATGTATGAGAGTCTCCCGAACCCTAGTCTGTTTTTTTTTCTTAGCTTGAGGATACTATGTGAATGATAACAGTCTCTATACAACTGTTCCTATCTTTAGTCTGGGAAAGTTTCAGAAAGATCTGTTGTTTTCATATTATGTGTCAAAGATTGAATGATGCATGTCTTGCTAATTCTGCTCTCACAATGCGTTCTCTTAATATCATTGATTCTTCTTAGAAGACCAGAAGAACAGGGATCATATCAAGATATGCGAGCTGGACATTGGTTCAAACTTGGCAGCAGTTCTGAATTTCTTCCAAGGAGGCCTGTATTGGTTAAAGAGGCTCATTCCTGAAATATTGGGGTTAGAACTCAAAAATCTGTATGAACTTAAGTTTAACCATTATCATACATGATTTGATGTGTCTCTCTTGTGATACTGAAGAATCATTTTACTTTCCCATTTTGGCTCGGTGCATATGTACCCTATATCCTCCCATTTCTCCTGTTGTTCCTTCATCTAGCTGCTCATGCGACAGAACTGGTAGTCATTTTAGTTTCTCTTTTTCCTTGGGGAGCTGACTGTTGTAAGACAGTTCTCCATGGGTTTCCTGCATTTCTGCAAGACAAGCAAGGCATTGAGTGCCCATTGTTCTGTATGATCTTAACAAGGATGTTTGTAGAGTGAAGAGCCTTGAAAGATAGAAGCAGTGTCTCTCTCTGGAGCAAAATGCAAATGTTTATTGGATGGAAGACACAGATAGTGTCTCCCTTCAGAGGAAAGAACAGGGATGCTTAATGCTCATGATAAAAGTTCTGGGTTCCCTAAACTTAGAATTCTTTACTTATAATGCATTCTACTGTGTACAGATGTCATCTGGGCCTTCTTTGTGTTGCCCTATAGACATGGAGGCTCAGGGAACTGGCACAAAAATGCAAATACTCTGGCTACTGCTACTGTTACAGGTAATAGACTCTCCCTTGTCTCTGACCCTGGATTCTTCTATCTGTTATCAGCACCCATGAAGCTATGGCAGGTTAAAATGTTATTTTGCAAGTAGGGTAAAGTTTTCCATCTTTTACAATTATTGACCTTTCCCTGACTCATGTACCTACTCTTCCCCTGAACTAGGCACTGAACTTTATAGAGTATTTCCTCTTCAGATCTCTAGAGTTCTTTTCCTCTGAAACCCAGATTCTGTAGCTAGTTAATAACCTCCTTAAGACTACTCTTTCCCTTCTCTTCTTCTTAATCAATCTTCAGTGTTATCATCAGAATGATCTTTCTAAAATAATAACTGTAGATAATTTTCCTGATATTCTCTTGCTTTGTTTTTCCTGGGAAGGTAATGACGTCAGGATAATTGCAAATTGGATGGAATGGCATCAAAGTTTTTCATGAACCACTCCCCTACCTACTTCTTCCACTTAATTTCTCATGTCCCCAAAGTGCATACTATGTTCCAATCATAGCAAACTATGGATTCTTCAGATTCCCAATATTCTTCCACAGTCATGCTTTGTATAGGCTAGAACAAGCCACCACACTCCTTATCCCATCCTTGCCTGGTGAATCTTGTCCATCAGTCAGGTGTCAACTAAAGGTCTCTTCTACAAAGAAATTCGTCCTGACATTCCACTCCCCAATATGACATAGATATATACCTCCTGCTTCTATAACACCTCAAGCGCATATCCAAAATTATATTTGCAGCATTATATCATAATTATTGCCTTATTCATCTTCAAAATTGTATTTAATTATATTTAACATTTGCTCATTATCTGCTAAAGAAGAAAGCTCTATCTTGTATCCCCCTGAATATCACACAGTTTCCAGAAAATACAGGTATTCATTAATCTTTTCTTAGACACATAACTGAGCATACATATAATGAGTGAAGCAGAATGTAGACTTGTTCTGGAAAGATACACATACCCAAGTTCTTACCATGAAGGTTATTGATGTAGCTGTCTTTGGTATATGCAGAATGTAGGTCAACCTTTCACTACCTGTTGTTTATGATATTTCCTGACACATTATCTATACAAGATTTATAAATATCATCAATGAATTGGCCATTCAATAATTTCTTGGCCTCTGTTGACACAGCTGACCTTAGTCTATGTTATTAACTTTATGCCAGTCAGTTTGAAAAAAACTCATGTTAGTGACTGCAACAACTCTGCATGAATGAATCCAAGTTTAATAGTAAAAACAGGATCTCCCTGAGTTGCTCTGCAGGAAATCTGAGGACCGCACCTAGGAAATATACGATAACAACACCCAAATTCTGCTCCTGTTTTCCCTCAGAGGAATGACACCCATCAGAAAGAAGGAACACTCTGTGACTATTTCCTTTTGGATTTAAACACATCCCTTTGCTTCCTCCCCCAAATTGACCCCACACTCCCGACACAGACAAATCAAAGGAAGAAGGAGGATATCTCTTTCAGAGTGAAACTGCCAAGTAAGGAAAATCAAGAACAAGCAACCAGGGAAAGTTATGCCTGGAGCCCAGCAGAGCAGCCCATGCCCTTCCTTTACCTCTCCTTCCTGTGTATATTTTCATAGCCTCTCAGTTTCAGTTCACTGGCAGCCCAAGGAATGAATGCCAAGTGGGAAGATGTGACTGAGGGAAGAACTCTGAAAAGTGAAATGCCCTAGGCTCCCTGTTCTAACCGAGGAGGAAACTTCTCTCCCTCGCATAGGCCTGATCACCTCCGATAGCAGCCACAGGCACGCATTGCCTAGTCCCCTCTGAGGCTGGGCACTGGGAAGTACCTGTGATTAGCTGGAGTCACCTCCTCAAAGTGCAGAGGAAAGAGGCTGGCCATAGTCACTCAGAGGAAGGAGATTCAACCAAGATTCCTACCTGAGACAAAAACTCTGTTCTCTGGAACAGGGGTGGACGTGGGGACAGATACTTCCTCTGTGAGACAGCTTTGAAGTCATCCCTTAGTAAACATGCCTCCTCGCCAAGCTATGCACACACACCGGACTGCCACCCACAATTCTACCTCTACCTCCCAGAAGGAACCCTAGAATGGCTTTCCTCACACTGAGGATGAAGAGGAAGACAGTGGGGATCCCCATGACCTCCTAGTGTTGGGCACTGGGGATTGTGGTACTGGTTTCCTGCTGCCACAGGGAACTGGTATTAGAAGGGTCCACACTGAGTTTGAACAGGCATATTTCTAAAACTTTTTTTTTTTCTAAATGTAATATTTATGACAGGAAATCAGGTTAGACATTCCTGAAGCTAGTAAGAGCTTATGAACACACTGTCCTATCCTCCCTGGACATGTCAATGCAGTTAATCTTTTGAAGGAAGACCTAAATACCTCACTCCTTTACATTTAACCTGAGCCATTGGAGGAATGCAAACATTGATTTGGAGCCAGCCCTCTGGTAAAGGATTACCATATGTGGGCCACAAGGAAATTCCTCCTGCCGCCAGAATTTATACTGCAGGGAGCTATGAATAGAAAGTTTGTGCATGGTTATGAATATGGATAAAATGCATCACTCATGGCCAGGGAATGGCAAGCAGAATTGAAAACACATATTTTGGAGCACATAATATTTTCAAAAATATATTTAAAAGAAAATAAACACAGATTGTGTGTGTTCATTTACTGCTTGAAGTACCTTTGGGGGAAAGAGACATCAACAAGTTTTCTTTCCAAACCATTTGCTTTTCCTTGTGCTTTTGAGCACAGAGCTGGACCCTCTGGGAAGGAATGGGGTCTCGTAGAGTGCAAGGTAAGTAGTTTTCCTGGCAGACATGTTATCCCGTTCCTGTAGAAGACAAGGAGTTGAGTCTTTGAGCGGGCCCAGAAGGGACCATGTGGCTTGGGGAGATGTGTTCAGCTCATTCCTGTTAGTAGAGTTTCCTCTTCCTTCAGTCTCTGAAGGATTTTACTGGCTTCTGCATTTTATGCTTTCATCTTTTTCCTTGCTAGATTTTTCATGGATATCAAGACAGCATCGATGTTGTCAAGCATCCAAATGAAAATTGAAAATTTGCCATTTCACGTTAAACATAGAGCTTTGGCCTCTAGCAAAATTAAGAAAGTGGAGAATGTGGCTTTTTTGTTTGACCCCACTTTCACAACCACACTTCATTACAGCAAGTCCCTCCTCCTGCAGGGGACTCAGTCTCCTGCTGCTATCTGTCTATGCCCAAAGTATCACACATTTGCATACCACCTGAACACGATCTCTCGGGTTGGATAGCTTGTTTAATTTTCCCCTTCTCTCTTTTATTCTGCTTCCCTCCAACTAAATTTACCTGCTCTCTTACCCATCACCTTGAGATCCTGAGATCCATTGTGGGATAGCTGACTAATCTGATAATTCAGTATGTTATTCTTTGTCAGTTCCAGGTGACAAATTTTCATTTAATGTGCATCCTCACATTTTTTATTTTCTCTCCTACTCGCTTCCTCATCCTCAGAAACTCCCTCACTCATAATAGTAAGCTGCAGCTACATAGACCACAGGACACACTTCTGTCACTGACTGGATCTTACATCGACGTGTACCCCAAGGACAGTAATCTACTGTCTGCCTGAGATCCTATGACATCACCTGGTACGCAAGACTACGCCCAGATAGAAATGTCTTGTGTCGATTTTATTATTTCTCAGAAAAAAAATAAGACCACCAATTGTTATCATCTGATTTTACAAGGTCATCGTGTAGGACACAGATTAAAGGCTGGGTTAGGAAGCGTTAGGGTTTCCAGTCCTCATGTTCAGTTCAGTTCACGTGAGACCCATCTATACTCTGTCTTCTGTTTTTGATTTTTGTGATCCTCTCCCCGCATGCTGGAGCTTTCTTTGCAACCCAGATGACGTTGGCAAGAAAAATAAGGATCTCCTGGAGATGATCCCTTCCTCCTAGGAAGGAGTCTACCTGCTTCACGTCAACCTCTGGCTTTGCTGCCACAGAGAGTGTCAAAGGATGACCTCGCCATTCCTAGAATAATCGAGTAACGGAAAAATATCGTGGCAATTTCCCGAGTTAAATGAAAGTCTGTTCCTTTTTCAGAAGACGTCAGTTTTACCACCCATGAATCAAGACAGGCCATCTACATATCACTTCCTATTCCTTCTATAATTGTAACCCCATATTCCATAATACCAACTGCGGATTAGAAATTAACTTTGCATAACTCTTAGGTGTTCCGTTGTTGACTTGTGCCAATTTCATCTGCATCAGGTAGCCTCCAGAGTGCAGAGATAGCATCTTTTAACTTACTTTGCATAGTATTTGGCCTAGTGATTATTCCTATGAGAGTTCAATAAAAATTATTTTAAGGTGGTCACTCCATTTAATGTGGTTATATGTGATGATGATGTCGGTAAACTTTAAAGTTATGTCATCTGCAACTGTAGGACATCACTAATTGATACTCTATGATGTTTATTTTCTGTCTCCTCTTCCAGAAAGTAAGATCCGTGCAGACAGACTTGTTTGTTACTGCTACATCCTGAATGCCTAGAACAGTGTTTTTTTTTCTTTTTTTAATTTTTTAACCAGCTTTATTGCGGTATAATTGATATACAAAGAACTATAAATTTTAATGTGGACAGTTAGATGAGTTTGGACAAACCCCCATGATGCCATCACCACAATCAAGGTACTAGACATAGCCAACACTTCCTGAAGTTTCCTTGCGTTCTTTTGTTTTTGTGTTTTTGTTTTGTTTTGTTTTTGTGGTAAGAACGTTTGATATGAGATCTACTCTGGAAACAACTTTTGCAGTGCACAATCCTTTACTATTAACTATAGGCTAGAACGTATTCATCTAGCATAACTGAAACTTTATACCCATTGAACACCTCTCCATTTCCCCCACCCCCAACCTTGAAGTCTTTAATGTAGACACTTAATAAATATTTGTTGAATGAATGAATGTTTAAGATTTAAAAACCTTGGAGAGGAAGAAATTTCCTCTTCCATACCAAATTTTAGTGTTCATTCTTCGGTAGACAAAGTGCTTTTCTCTATGCTGTGCCAAACCTACTTTTTCTTGACTGCTGTTACCCCAGACTTTAATGAATGGTTGACCTACTTGGTGCGATTTTATTTTTTTGATAATGTGGTATTTTTTGGAAGGTACATACCTGATAATATTTCTTATCCCTGACACTGATGTGGTGACTAAAAAAATATACCCCAAATATATGCTCTTGTTGCTAAGTAATTTGCCAATGTTTGAATAGGCAGCAAAGGAGGATGTTTTCATAGTATTAAGAAATAGAGACAGCAAAATAAATAGTCCATTTTCCTCTCTCAGATCTGCCTTGTTCTTTTATAAATAAATAGTATACATACATACACACACACATATATAGACACACATACACATACAGGGTATATAAATAGATAATTAGAAATAAACTGTGGTATATATATTTCAATTTAAGAAGGTTAACATTTCCAGAAAACTCTAAGGAAAATTAATTACAGGAGCAATATGTTCCAAATTGCTCCAAGGTTACTTGGAAAGTTATCTCTATATTAAAAATGGCTTAAATACTGAATTCAGGTCAATTTTCTACAAGTTTTGTTTTTATAGGAGAGAAAAACCAATCAGGTAGTGATTTGTAAGAAGATTTTCGTTCTGTTTTACCGTTGTTTTTACTTCAGGGAACATTTCTTGAGAACCACGCATATTTCCAAACTTAGTTGATTTCATTACGTTTTTTTTTTTTAAATATTTTATTTATTTATTTATTTATTTGACAGAGCTCACAAGAGAGGCAGGCAGAGAGAGGGAGAGGAGGAAGCAGGCTCCCTGCTGAACAGAGAGCCCGATGCGGGGCTCGATCCCAGGACCCTGGGATCATGACCTGAGCCGAAGGCAGAGGCCCCAACCCACTGAGCCACCCAGGCACCCCTCATTTACGTTTTGACAATCCCAGAAAAGAAGCAATGAGTGGATACATTTATGTTTATGGACAATCACTGTCTTCCTGACTGTTTGGAAGAGCATTTGGAAGTAGGAGAAACAGTACTGTTTGTGGCTAGGAAAAGAAGAGTCATAAGCAAAAAATTATTTAAATTATTCTATTTGCTCGTACAACTGACACACAGACATTTTGTGTCTTCCACAATATAAATATAAAAATCCTGCAGCATAGATTTTATCATCTCTGCAACTATAAATATCTGTAGTCATTTTATAACCAACTCACTGGTCCCTTTTGGCATCAAAGTTGATACTTTATCAACTGTGACAAATTCTTATTAAATGCTGTGTTTATTCTATGTAAGTAAAAAATAACATTTCCTCAAAAACAAAGGAAGCCAAAACATCCAGTTTGAAACGTACATCATACCAATAAATTCAAGGTTCATGACCCTGCCATTGAACTGCTCTCATTCCATCAACTGCAATTTTTAGTATATGGAAGAATAGCCACCTAACCGATTAAGCCATGATCAGTTATGCCTTTTTATTAATAGGTTCATAATGTTATTTTTCATGTTATTTTTCTTTTATTCTCTGAACTTCCTTTTCAGTTAAATACTGTCCTATATTTGCAAATGGATTGGATAATCAAACCATCGTTAAGAAAGTATAAGTATAAAGTTGTAAAGGAATTCTTCCTTTCATAGATTTTCAAGAAATAGTAAAATAATCTTTTTTAAAATTTAAATACAGGAAAACAAAAGCTTCCTGCATAATCACTAGACTAGAAATTCATGGCGGCAGGAGCAATGGCTGTCTTGTTGACCATGGGCTCCCAGGGACCCAGCATGCTGCCTAGCAGGCAACAACTACACAACAAATATTGTTGACAGACTAGCACATGAGGAATATGTCCTGATAGAAAAGTCAGTTCAGGGATGTATCTTTCGCTAAGGGGAATGTCAAGCACACGCCGTGCTAACTAGACATGCCCTTCAAGGAAATGACCAAAAACACATACGTAATTCAGAGAAGTAAACACCTTCAAAAATTTTAGTAGAGCTTTCTCTGTCCAGCACCATGTGAAGAATGTTACAAATTAGAAATCAGTGGTTTGAATAAACCCAGAGGCTGAATAGCTATTTCCAGCTTTTCAAATGTGCAAAACACATTTTCCTCTTCAGCTTCCAGAAGAGACTTGAAGAATCAGCATCATTTCAGGAATTGTTTTCATGGCCTTACTCTCAAGGAGTAGACAAAGCAAAGCCAAGAAGTATAATAACAACAACAAAAGCCAAATACACAAATGGACAGTTCGATACACAAGACCAAGGATTAATATAGATCAGTCCAAAATGGAAGAGTTTTTGGGTCACTGACCTCTGATCATATTGGGTATGGGCCTCCTTTTTTTTTTCTTTGCAATAGAAACATTGCTAAGTAATAAAATTCAGGTGTGGGATGGAAATTAGAAGATAAAACTGATGATACAGGCAGGATCTGGAGGGTACATAGTCTGTTATGACATACACCAAAGGTGAAACTTTTAGAACAATGGTGATCCTTGGATGGGTATGATAAGATGTGTTTTGAGGGATTTGAGAAGAGTTGCAGGGAGAACACTCAACATGTTTCCTCTGTCCAATTCTAAATTAGAACATTACTCATGACCTCAGAAGAACTTGGGGAGCCCTTCCAGAGAGCTAGCTCCTCTTTCTTCCTCAACCAGAACTAAACCTGACCTGTACTTATGACTGTGTTCCTTGAATCTAGGGAGAGGCTTGTAAAAGTCCCAATCAATGTAGTTTGTGGAAATGATGCAGTGTGACTACTTGAGGCCAGGTCATAAAAAGGATGTGGCTTCTGCCTGGCTTTTTGTCTCAGGACCCTTGCCCTGGGAGCCCAGTCTCCATTCATGAAAAGGCCAGGCCGTGTGGAGAGGGCATGCATAGATGTTCTGGCTGACCACTATAGCTGAGCTAATGGCCAACACCAGCAGTGAGAGTCAGACATGTGGTTGAGAGAGACCCCCAAATTATTCCAATCATAGTATCTGGTCTTCCAGCTGAAACTGCCAACATTGTAGAATGGAGACAGGCTGTATCTGCTTTCTCTGTGCCAACTCGTGACCTACAGAAACTGAGAGATAATAAATAATTATTGTTGGCTTAAGTCATGTGTTTCAGGGTAATTTTTCACACACAGTAGATCACTAATGCAGCAGTTTACTGTATGCCACTGACTGGGTCCATAGGTCATACAGACCCTCATAGATGCTCACAAACTTCTTTTAAATCATAGCTCATTTGTGAGGTAAATTAGAGATTTCTTCTGAACCCTGAAACCATCATTTACTTATAATAACATATGTGCTTTGATAATGCATTCTATAACAAAAAGATTTTTCATGTGTTCAAGTCCATCCTTACATTTCAGGAAAAAGTGTGTGTGCAAGTATGTGAGTATACATTATAAATAGACTTATTTGCTATTTTTTTCCTAAAGATTTTATTTATTTATTTGACAGACAGAGATCACAAGTAGGCAGAGAGGCAGGTGGGGGTCGGGGGGGCAGGGGGCGGGAAGCAGGCTCCCTGCTGAGCAGAGAGCCCAATGTGGGGCTGGATCCCAGGACCCTGGGATCATGACTTGAGCCAAAGGCAGAGGTTTAACCCACTGAGACACCCAGGCACCCCTAGATTTATTTACTATTATGTATATGTATATGTATATGTATATGTATATGTATATGTATATGTATATGAATGTGTGTATATAATATATATGTATACACACACATATATATGTATATAAAATTAGCCTTGGTTGCAGCTAAATTGTATATATTTTCATTTCATAAAAAGTGATGAATGCAATCTGTCTGGGTAAACTACTAATAGGATATATCTAAAAAAAGTTTGAAAAATTTTGGGGCAGAAAGGGGAGTGTGCTAACTTGTAACTATGTGTGAGTGGCATAATTTTATAAATATTTTCATACGATGGAGCAGCCAGCACTTTTCCTTACACATGATGTTTTTCTGTGGAACAAACTTGAGGCAAGACCTTCTGTTCTGTGATTTTGGTCTTAGAGCTCCTGTTGTCACATCATCAATAAATGGCAAAACATTAATTTTTTTTACATGTTTACATGAAAGACTTAATATGGGAAAATCTGAGAAGTACACTCAGGATATAGGGACTACACCATCATGAAAAGCTACAATTAATTGAAGAAGTCATATGTTCTTACTTCACTGTTTCATCAGTGTTTCTAGACCTACATTTCTTTCTACTAGAAATTGTATGTAGACTTATAAAACAGAACTGCTTAGTGAAACACTGCCATGTAGGGACAAGAAGATCCAATTAATGACTAGTAGGTGTGTGGATGGTAAAACCCACATTATTCCCTTGCTGGCCATTTCATTCATTGAAGTGGTCAGAAATAGCTCTTTAATGCTGATTTCTGCTTAAAGGGTTCTCCATGCTGAGGCCCACACTAAATAGAGTGCATTAAAAAAAAAAAAGACTTCCCCTTATAACCCTAGTCAAGTTCAAATCCCATCTCTTCTGTAAGGTTTTCCCCAACTACCCTTGATCTCTCTCTCACCCTGATTCCCTGTTGATAGGTGTTGTGCAGTCTGGCACTCTATTGCCTATCATTTTCTTCTCTGATTCCCGAATGCATTGCAATACCATCACTTCTGCTAGCTCTCCGTGAGTAAGAATTGCTTCCCATTTCTTTTGTGTTCTTCAAGACACCAGGTTTAGGACTTAGAACATATCAGGGGTGAGACAAATATTTGCTTTTGGTTTACTCATTTGAAAACTTGACCATATAAAAATATACTTAGAATCAGATGATTATAATGATGATGTTTATATTGCTGATACCTAATAACATATTTTCCTTCCACCCAATAAGTATTTTCTTATTGGCCTCATAATGTGTAAGCATCAGAATGCATTTCTCACCATAATTATTAACAAGTTACTGGGGCCCATTGTCCTTTAAAATAAATGTTTTCTAAAGGGTGGCAGAATGATAGGCAAATTTATAAAAATATTCAAGAAATTTCCCAGAGTAAGCATTTTGTTGAGTGGTTATGAATCACTGGGTAACAAGCAAGACACATTTCATATGGAAAGAGGGGCTGGATTAATGAATCCCTAAGATATCTTCCACCTCTTTAACATCCTGGCACCTTCTATTGAGCAGCAAGGGCAAATCTCACATCATGCTAACGAGAACCTTTAGATTAAATATATTTGCATGTATTTGGATGTATATATCGGTCTATCAAAACCAGGATCAGCAGCAAGGTGGTATTTTACTGAACCAGTCCACAACAGTACAGGCTGAAAAAGGCTCCAGTGTGTCTTCATATTTCACTGATGAAAAACCGTCTGAAAAACGGTGTTTATAAAAACATTCCTTTGTTGATTGTCGACATCCCCTGCAGGGTTCAAGTGAGAGGTCTAAGAATTTGGGGAGGGCAAAGGCAGTGATGGGTGAATGCATCCTTTCTCCCCATTCTAGAGGTCATCCTCAATAAGGCCCCTCTTGTGGGCGGTGGAAAGGAGTCTGATGGTGCCTGTTTGCTTGGGCAGCCTGTGCCCTGAAGACGCACACATCCAGGGAGCGACCGAGAGTCATTTTTCCAGGCCAAGGTTAACTTGTGTTTCCATAACACTGGGGGAAGCTGCAAATGCAAGCCACACGGGCTTGTCCCCAACCTGTGTACAAACAGCCCTCTGCTCCCAGAGATACCGTCCCTAAGTCACCTTCCGTTCATCGATGATTCACTTTACAAATTAAGGGAAGAAAAGGCCAAAGAGGTGTCTTTCATATCTTAATGATCAAAGTTTATCAAGGAGATAAAGACTTTCTTCATCATTATTATCATCAACACCCATGACAAGAGAGGCAGCCCTGTCAATGGAACACCCAGACGTTAGGTCCCCAAGGACTCCTTGCAAACCTCAGAATATCAGTTTATTGCTGTCCTCCATGTTCATAAACTTATTATTCTGAGAGCCAGTGTTCAAAGGGTCCTCAAAATTAGCTCTCTAACCATTACTGAGTGTAATTATACTTGCTGACATAAATCTCACAGCTTAGAATTCTTCACAAATCACCTGGTAAAATCCCCAGGTTCTCAGAATATAAGGTATCAGGATAGGTTGAAGCCAGAAGGGATATGAAGCGAAGTTAGGCACCATTATGTGAAAAGGTTTAAAAGTCTCGTATATAGAATGTCTAGCTGCCTACAAACCATAAGCATAATAGCTCATGAGACACTATTCTGAAATAATATGTTAATCCTTATTAATTGCTTCCATCTCTTTTTCTTCATAGCATACTCTGATTTTTCCTATTACTACTCCTTCTTGATTCTGAATGCACTTTACATATGTATTCACTCTTTTACTTAAACCATCAATGGCAACTTCTGGCATTTTGTCAAGAAAATTTCTCTTTCAAACACTGTTCAGACTTCTGTCAAATTAGTAAGTGGGCAGTTGTGTTTGAGCAGGCTTTTCTAGCCATTCACAGCCAGCTAGACCAGTCACACAAAAACTTGTTTTTCTGGATCGGATATAGACATAAAAATCATAATAGTTAGGCTTTTATCAACCATTAATGCCTTGTCAAGCACTATACTATTTTATGTGCATTAACTCATTTACACTGAATTACAAACCTGCAGAATAGGACCTGGGATTATCCTCATTTCTAAATGAGGCATAACAGTTAAGTGACTTGCCCTGTCATGAAAGGAATGTAGACAGGAGATGAGATATATTGACACATAAGCGTAGCTAAAATAGTAAACTAATTGTGCATCTTTGTGATGTCACATTTAATGGTTTTACTTTAAAAAAAATCCATGAAGCACAACTATTGATTATGGCAGTGTGGTGGACAAGGATTTCTGAGCAACTTCCTGCTGAAAGCAACTAAAATGCTGACTAAGACAAATCCATCAATAACCTGACAGTAAAGGAAAGGATAATTAGAGGACAAATACTAGGTGAAATAAAAATGGGTGACCTGAATTCTGCTTTTATCTTAAGAGTAGTCAGTAAAACCTGGTGGGTTTGAGCTTATGAAATGAAAAGACATATAATTTACTTAAACCAGGAATATATATATGGATATATATATATATACACACACACATATTTTGTATATATAATGTATATCTAGATATATAATATAAATGAATCTTCATTTGTAGTATAAACACATATATACATATATACTAGCATATACATTTATTTATAGTATACATACACTTTTTCTGAAATGTAACTATTGAACACATGAAAAATCTTTTTGTGATAGAACTCACCGTTAAAACCATTCATAAGTGAATGATGGTTTCGGGGTTCAGAAGCAATCTCTAATTTATCTTGCAAATGATCTGAACAAGATCGAAAAATCTGTGTGGCTCTTTGAGGATCTTTGTGACCCACAGGCCATAACGTCTATGTAAGATATGCAGATGTACATCAACTGGGAGAAACATGAGAAACTGTTTTCTAGGCCTAGATAATAATTATCTTTCAATATAATTATCCCTGTGGTACATATAAAGAGAGATTTGACTTTTGTAGAGATCCCTTTTACAACTTTGTGTGTAAACAAATGCCACGCACATTTTGTATCTTTGAAAAGGCTTTTGGTGTAGGATGTTGTTTTCCTGGGTAGGTCAAAATATTCCATCTCCACAAGGAGCTCGTAGACTTGTTTCTACTTGATCAGTGACTTGAGTAATTAAAAACCTTGTGCATGAGACCAGGGTTGTTACCAAGATCCAATTTAGGAAAAATATCTCTCATAAATGAGCATTTTTCCTTCAGGGAAGAGTTTAGTCACCTGGCTCTTGTACCTGATTATTAATTCACCGTTAACTATTTTAAAAGTGATTTATAATCACTACAGAACTGTCTTTCAATAATTTTGGCTCACTACTGACAAATACAGTGCATCATAGGGTGCTTCCTCAAAACAGTCCCCTGGTTTCTAAAGATGAAAAGAATATCGCAGCGTCTTTAACTGAAGTTCGGAGGATCTGAACTTCTTTAACTAGAAGCAGAGTCTGCGTTGCTTGCACCACAGATATTAACGCAGTTTTTGTTAAGCAAACAAAGAAACAAATATTACCTTAAGAGAATTATCTTTAAAAAAATAAAAAACAGCTATGCTTTAAAGCAACATTGAAATGACTTGTGAAAACTTTTCAATGACTCAAAATTTTTTACTCTAAAAAACATAGTCATTTAGAATATAAGTAGCTGAAGAATTTTTGGAAATTGAGTGCGGGGAATATAGCAATGAGAAAAGACAGACTGGCGGCGCCTGGGTGGCTCAGTCTTTAAGCATCTGCCTTCGGCTCAGGTCATGATCCCAGGGTTCTGGGATCGGATGGAGCTCCGCATAGGATTCCCTGCTCTGTGAGAAGCCGGCTTCTCCCTCTCCTGCTCCCCCTGCTTGTGATCCCTCTCTTGTTGTCTCTCTCTCTCTCTCTCTCTCTCTCTGTCAAATAAATAAATAAGATCTTTTTTAAAAATTATATACACAAAAAAAAAGACAGACAGAAGTCTGGCCTTCGTGGAGTTTCCATTCTGGAAGGGAAAGGCAAGAGCACATATCATGTTCAAGCATATTTATACTATGAAATGTGGTCCTGACATTTAGAAATACCCTTATTTCTTTTCCAAGGATAAAGAAGCATAGAGCAGGCATAATTTAAAAATTATTTATAATTCTTTTTAGACATTCCAGAGCAGTAAAAAAAAAACAAAACTTAAGATAAAAAGTATTTTTTCCTTACAGTCAAAAATAATGAATGAAGGGGCGCCTGGGTGGCTCAGTGGGTTAAGCCTCTGCCTTCGGCTCAGGTCACGGTCTCAGGGTCCTGGGATTGAGCCCCGCATAGGGCTCTCTGCTCAGCAGGGAGCCTGCTTCCTCCTCTCTCTCTGCCTGCCTCTCTGCCTACTTGTGATCTCTGTCTGTCAAATAAATAAATAAAGTCTTTAAAAAAAATAATGAATGAATGAAAAATTATAATAACTGCCCACCTATGAGAGATCCACATCTCATCCTTTGGCCCCACAGCTGGACCTGCCCTTTGCTCTTGTTTGCTTGTCTATCAAAATCTATAGTCTTTGTTTAGATTAGCTGTTTCAATTGATTTAAACTCTGGATTGTGTTAAATTTTTAAGCAATATTTTTATTATTTCTGTTAAATTACCTACTCATTTTGATCACTTTGTGAACCAATTAGTTGTTTGGTCAATTAGCCTATCTTGATCAGAACACAATCCAGTGGTCTATGAAGTTGGACCCTTATTTAACTAAACTCTGAGGCATCGTAATAAGATTGTTTCTCAACAAATTTGAGTGTTGGTTGCTGCCCATCTGTGGTTGATGAGTAGACTACTAAAGGTCCCAAACCTGTTACAGAGCTCAGGGATCAAACAAAACTGAAAACCTCAGTGTAGGGGAATTGCATCTATGACTCTCTCTTCCATGTCTGGAATGACTTTGGTGCTACAATCACTCCAGTTGCTGAAAAGAAAAGGCTCCAAGCTATGATCCCAGCCACCTCTTTGTCCCCAGGATTAGTCATAGGTCTGTACTACAGGCTGGTGTTCCCTACTATTAATTCTAGAATAAGTCATCTGGTATATTTATTTGTTCCCCCAGGCATTAGAATAAACCACCTTTTATGCAAAGGCCAATCTCCAGCAAAGTCTTTCCATTGGAAGACATATACAGTTTAAAAGAGTGTTGAGGAGACCATAAATATTCATCAGGATGATGAAACGTTCTCCAAATATTTGTGATTTGGAAAGTCTGTGGTCAACCAAATATTCCTAAGTCAAGAACATGCCCCAAGACTCAGCCTTCTGTCTAGGTGTGAATTTAATGGCTAAGAGCATAGGTAGTCCTGGGTTCATATCTACAGCCACTAACTAACTCTGCTGTCTTTTGGCAAGATATCTGCCCATCTATGTCCTTAATCTATAAAACGTTTGTATGGTTATCACGGAGATTTAGAGGTTAGCAAATAAATGAAAGCAAGCGCTTAGCTCAGTGTTCAGTAAAAGTTTGCTATTATTAGTTGTTTTAGGTGTAATTTTATTCTGTGCCTGGCTTTCAACTCAAGAATGAATGTTATCTAAAGCCATTTATTTCAAATTAATATTCACAACACATAACTGGCTATAAAAATAAGTGAAATTCACATTAATGAAGAACAGAACAGAACATATTAAAGATCACCATATAAAATAAGCTTGAGTATACTGTACAACATGATGACTGTAGTTGACAATATTGAATTATATGCTTAAAACATGTTAAAAGGGTAAATCTCATGCTAAATGTTTGTACTACAATAAAAAGAGAGAAAAATTAATAAAAATAAATAAGATTTAAAAATAAGAAGTTCAGTTTCTTGGTAAAAGATAAACGTGAGTGTTCTTTCATGAAAATTTGTTTTAAATTATATATTTGGATGGAAGATCTATGTGTGTGTGTGTGTGTGTGTGTGTGTTTATACATGTATCCCAGTGTAAAGTGTATTTCTTAATATGAATCATATCCAAAAAGCTAGAGAAGCACTGATCTAAAGTTCATTGTGTTAAATTAACTTATTGGGTCTGATAGAAATGAACTTCTGTTCTTGGTGGAAAGGGAAATGTTCAGCAAAATCCCAAATGGTCCAGCAGTTCTCATCTTGGAATTGTTGAGTAAAATTTGGCGGTAATGTGGTGATTAAAAAGGCTATATGTAGGAATCATATTAAGTGGCTTAGCTTGACAGGAGCCAATGGCTTCCTGAGTTTGACTCAGGGTCTGTGAGTTCATTGTGTAAAATGAGGTATTTTGTGCCCAATGCACCCCTTCCAAGATGAAAGCATGAAGCCATAAATCATATTACACTGGGATTCGATGCTGTTGTGCTAGGCTGCACTGTTGACATGTGGGCAGATACACAGTTGGTGAATAAAAAACATTCTAAAAAACAAACAGAACAAACAAATTCTTCCTCCTCTTCTGCATCTTTGTCCACACAAATGTGTTGTGTATAATATAATAGTATGGCTTTTAAAAATTAGCTTCAACTGATTTGTGTTCACTATCTCAAACAGATGAAGGGGATTCTTAATTAGGCGGCTAAAACCGATTGCATAAACATTCTTGGTAACTAATGAAAACAGTCCGAGAGTATAGGGACCTGATTCTTTCACCTTTCCCCGCTCCAGGGAATTAAGGTCTCACATAACATGGGTTTCGTTCAGTGTTTTCCACTCCAACAGAAGTTTTCTTTGTGAGACTCCTTCAAGTAGCATACCGATGGGGCTAAAGGAATGACTTTTAAAAAATCTGTTCTGTTTTTTTCCCCAGATTTTTCAAATATATTAACTTTGGTTTCAGCTCATCTTTCCCACAGAAAAAAAGTGGGGGGAGAAAAGTGCTTGTTTTCATCTGGCCTGGGCTATGATGTTTTCCTTCGGTACAGAGAGAAGTTGAGAGGCCATGTGTCTGGGTCACAAAGACAGATCTCAGCTGTGTTTTTCAATGTGCAGGTAGGTGGTCTCAGCCTTCTTGGCAGAACACAGTAGTCATATAATAAAATGACTCCAGGGACAAAGTGCCTTTGTCAACCTGCCATCAAAGACAGGGATTCCTCCTCTCCTAATATAACAAAGTTGTTCTCTTCAGTGTTGCAACCCTTCAGAAAACCCCAAACCCTGTAGGGTAAAAAAATCCAAATGAGTCCCTCCCTGAAAACAACAACAACGACAACAACAACAACAACAAATAAAAAAGTTTCTTTAAGATGTGTATGGATCACATCAGTGAGACCTGAAGTGTACCTGAGTTACAGAAATATCACGTGAACAACACAAGAACCCCATCAGTGATACACAGCTTTGGTGGACAGGTGTTGAGAGAATCACATGCCAGCCACATAAAATCTATTAGAAAATGCTAGAACCACACAAGCTAGGTTGTATTATGCAACTGATAAGGAGTAAAATTCTACCCATCACTCCATTCATAGGAATAAATCCATGACAACATTGTGATCAATTAAATTACATAGCCCATGGTCTCTTGCAGAAATCTTTTATATGATTTATATATTTAGAGATCTCGGGCTACATAAATTATGGCTTATAAACTGTTAGTGGCTTGGCGAAGGTATTTAGAAGTCTTAACTAGTTCCCCATGGAATAACCAACTGATTAGCATATTTTATGATAATATGTTTCTTTCATCTTGTTTACTTTAGCTACCTTTCCCTGCATTATTTTTATATATGGCAAAAAAAAAAGGCAAATAAATCAGATACTGAATTCTCAGTTTCTTTAGCATTGCATGCATAAATGTTCATTAGAGGACACGATGGAACTGAGTTGGAATTTGGGATGCAACTATAAAAAGAAATATTCCTTCTCCCAAGTCTAGGAAGGAAGACAGATTGAGAGGTGAGGTGACACAAATAACATTTTCAGGTGTTTATATAAGGAGTAGGCTTAACTTATATTTCTTATGGATGCTTCTGTAGCCTTGTTAAAAGAAATATGCAACCAGAGTAGAAATTTCTGGGTTAAATAACTCCAAGAGCATAAAACATTATTTGTCACTTTAGTGTGGGGTCACTATTCAAATACAGCATCTTTATTGAAGATTGCTACTATTATCTGTGTCTTCCTAGTCATATTTTTTACATCCACAGCATATTGTGATTTTAATCATTTTATGACCAAATTTTGTGATATCAATTGTTTAAATTTACATACCACCTAACAGTCTTAAATACTACTACTCTTTATACTTGAACTAGATTCTTGAATGGCAGTTTAGTCCTACATTTCATGTTAGGAATAGGATAAAATTAATGAAGAATAGCTTATGAGTTCAATCCCTGCCAATCTAATTTAACATATTTCTCTTCTAAGGTCAGGGAAAGCAGCTTTGTCCCGGCTATCCCTCTCACAAATGTAAGTTCTTGGCCCCATAGTAGATTGAATAAGGAATCAAAATAGAGTTCCATCACCAGTGCTGAGCGTACTACTGAAATCCTAGGACTTAGAGACAGTGGGTTCTAAATAAGAACATTTTCATTTCTTTTCATTGATTAGCAACAAGCTAATGAGTCAAAGATGCTGAACCAAAACCACAGAGGCAAGATATGCCTATATAATTTCTAACTAGAGAAACAACTTTAGATAGCAGGAAAAAATGCAACAAATCTCTGAGAATCTTGGTATTTGGAGGCAAGATGGAGTTTTGCTCCACCTCCACATAAACTGTGATTACTACTTTTACTGTTTAGTGTTTTGTTCAGTGTTTTTCAGGGGTTCCAGTGATAACCTTGTCTTAATGGGGATTCCATGATCTGAGAGATCTCATCAATAGGAAGTTTATTCTACTGTGGTTCTTATGTTTTTAACCAGACATTTTTGAGGTCTTGATGAAGTCCAACTATTTCTGTGTGGACCACATGAATTTTATGGGAGTCATTCCATTTATTTTTATTTAGGGAGGAACCTGTCAGGAATTTCTTTTACCACAGAGCAGACACTTTTTGTGATTATTATTTGTTCTTTGTAGAATACTGATGGAGTTTTTGATGTGTTAAAAGTCCAACAGAGCTGAGAATTTAAAGGTCATAAAGGAGAATTTGGAGAGAATATAAAAGTTTATGGAAGAGAAAATAGTTTCTAGCTTGGCAATTGACAAAATGAAAAATGATAATTATTACTTTGGGTCTCATGTTCATTGTTATTTATATAAATATTTCAATTATTTTAACTATATTGATCGGTAAATTTGGTAAGAAATCAATAAATTCACCAAAATAATTATTCTTACTGGTAGATTAATCCCTCACAGGTGAAATATTGATTTGTTTGACAATTCATTTTTCACTTTTCAATTATTTGACCTTTTGGAGATAAGAATTAATCTAGAGTGGTGAGGAAAAGTCAAATCTAAATGGAAAACATCCTAATTGTATTTTGGTGAGGTTATTGAACATAGAGGGTAAAACATAAAGATAATAGGGCAGGAAATAGCATTGACAACTCTTTGTAGGAAGTAATGGGATAGTATAGAGCATACCATATTACTCATATCATGTAATTGTAAAAGAATAAAAAACAAGGAGGGAAAAGAGAATTACAAAATTTCTTTCATCATGATTTTTTCTGATCTTATATTAACCTTAGCTTCATATTCATCTCTTCACAGACGTGCAAATGTCCTACTTATTTTTCCTTATTCCATAGGGTTTTTTGTTGTTGTTGTTGTTCTCTCTGCCAAAAATACCTCCCTTTCCTTCTCTGTTGGTCAAGTCCTTTTCCTTCATGAAACTCCCCTGACAAGTCTTATCCACCCTAATCTCAACCTTTACTGCTATGAATCAGAATTCTCCAAAACAGAAGAATTGAAGCATTTGTTTGTCTTCTAACTTTAGTTTTAGATTGCAAGAGTTTAGTGAAACAAAGCCTTGGTTATCTTGGTTATCTCACAATTAACTAGCTCACTACTCCTAAGAGGTATTAAAAACAAAAAACAAAAAACACTAATGTGATAAAAAACAAGGGGAGATACAATAACAAAGGAAAGACAAGGAGCAGAAAGGTGCTGGCAGTGAACAGATAAATTAATCCTGTGAATCAAGTGAAAATACAGCTTAAAAGAGGCAGTAACCCAGCATGTCCAGCAAACAAAAATTATGGGACATGCAAAGAAACTGGAAGATATAATCCAAAATTAAAAGAAGAATCAGTATATAAAAGAAGACTCACAGATATCAAAGTAAGACTTTCATCAGAAAAATGGAATTGTAAGAGGGAAATAAATGGAAAGTACAGAATGGAAAATACTCTATCAGAAATGAATTCATTTGATGGATTTAATAGTAGACTGGACACTGCTAAAAAAAGGATCAATGAATTTGAATTTAAAGGTAGACCAATAACACTTATGCACACTGAAGCACCAAGAAAAAATAATGCAAGAAGAAAAAGAAAGAAAAGAAAGGAGGAAAAGTCATAAACTTACAAGTGTCTGAGATGTGTGATACTTAACAGATACAACTTTAGTGAGCCCCAAGCAAGACAAATATAAAGGAAACCAAAACTAAGTACATCATAGTCATTCTGCTAAATGCTAAGGGTAAAGTGATCTTGTTAGATTACATTCCAGGAACTACCAATAAGAATAAGAAAGGCTGGGACGCCTGGGTGGCTCAGTTGGTTAAGTGGCTGCCTTCGGCTCGGGTCATGATCCCAGGGTCAAGTCCCACATCCGGCTCCTTGCTCGGCAGGGAGCCTGCTTCTCCCTCTGCCTCTGCTGCCACTCTGTCTGCCTGTGCTCACTCTCTCTGACAAATAAATAAAATCTTTAAAAAAAAAAAAGAATAAGAAAGGCTGAGTTCTTATTAGAAACAACAGAGGCCAGAATACAGGAAGATGACTTCAAAGGACTGAAAGTAAAAAAAAAATAAAATAAAATAAAAAATAAAAAAATATATACATATATATATATTATACCATAATAAAGCTGACCAAAGAAAAATCAATGCTGAGAGAATTCATTTTCAGCAAATCTGAACTACAAGAAACACTAGGAATTCTTCTATAGAAGGGAAAGTGATACTTGTGAAAACTCTGATTGGTGGGTATAAATAAGGAACATCAGAAAAGAAACCATCCACAAATCATCAGAAGAATGATAAACAGAAGCCAATCTATCTTCAATGTAACTTTGAGACATCTTGAAACCTCAGAAACACACACACACACAGAAAGAAAGGAGAAAAAAAAAAGAAAGAAAAAAGAAAGGCTACCAAGATAGAGGTCAAATAAGGGTATGTAAGGATGGAGGAAAGGAATGACCTAGCATTCAGTCAATGCTGCTGGAGCAACTTTCCCTTATCAAGTTGTACATAAGATGGTTTTCAAATGAAAACCTCCTACTTACAACCATGGGAGTGCTGTATGAACTGCTATGTGGAGTTTCCATGTACTCCATTTGAAATTAAATCTTAAGAGCTGGAAAGGCTGAGATGCGTGGGGAATCCCATAAACAAGCCACACTGACCATAACCAACATGACTGTCCATAAACTAATCTTAGCTTAGCATGTAGAATGATCTTTTAGTTTGTGACCCAACTTCCACCTATGTTCTTCCAAAAACTAATCTCAGTATAGTATCTGGAGGGATCCTTTGAAAATTTGAATTAGATAATGGTAATCCCATTTAAAACCCATTGTGACTTCTCATCTCAGTCAAACCCAAAGCCAAATCCTTACCAAAGCTTATAAGGTCCTCTGCGATGTGACCCTCATAACCTCTCTGAAGCCCTCCCCACCATTCCTACCATCTTAGTAACATTTGGCATGCTTGCTGTTCTTCAAGCACACTAAACATTTTCTTGCTTTAGGGCCTTTCCTCCTTTGTTCCAGCAATTCTAATTGGCATTCTCTTGCCCCACATACCAGCAATGCTGGGGACTTCTCCAATGTCATCATTTCTTAAATTCACCTTTTTATTTATTTTTTTTTTAAGATTTTATTTTTTTATTTGACAGAGATCACAAGTAGGCAGAGAGGCAGGCAGAGAGAGGAGAAAGCAGGCTCCCTGCAGAGCAGAGAGCCCGATGCAGGGCTTGATCCCAGGATCCTGGGATCATGACCTGAGCCGAAGGCAGAGGCTTTAAATTCACCTTTTTAATTAGGCCTTCCCTGACCAATTTTTTGTACTCCTTTTCCATCCTCTCTATTCCCCTTTCCTGCTTTTTTACTACATAGCATTTAAAACCATCTGATACAACTATCCACTTCACTTGTTTCTTTACTCTGTCTCCCTTTATAGAATTATGTTCCCTGCTTAATTCTCTCCTGCATCCTCAGTGCTTTGAACAATACTTGGTGCAGAATAGGGAATTCATGAATATTTACTGAATACATCAGTAAAATAAGAGATAGCATAACTGTTGCACAGGGGAGAGAAACATTTATGAACAGATTTGTGAGCGATTCACTAGAAAACTCTGCTGGGTGAAGATTTTGTAAGAAAATGTTTCTTCCCAAAACTTTAAAAAAGCTTGTTTAGTTTCCAGTTTTCCGAGCCTCAAATTTCCTTTCAATACATTGAGACTCATAAAATACATTATGTCATGGGGAATGCTGTGAAGTCTAAATAAAATTAAAGGGCATGGAGCACCAAATACAGTTGCTAGCAAGTTTTTACATGGAGAAGTGTGTCTTCAATATGTATTGTTCCCCATACCAGTTTTATTTACTGTCATCCAGGGAAACCCCCAAAGTATCTCAAGAACCACACCTGGGATGGTATTACTCTTCTTCTAAGGGGGAAAAAATGTCTACCTTATCCACCCATCAACAAACCAAACAAAAATAGTCTTTTAGTAAGAAGACAGTCTGGGGCTTCCTTTATGGTTCTCCAAGTTTTTTCTTTTTCCTCCTCAATTTGAAAAGTTAGCTAATCTTGTCCAAATTCTAAGAAAGTAATTTGTACAATTATTTATATGTACATAACTTATGAAGAGATGTTTGCAACATTTCTTCATGATTATCTCCACATACATAGCTATCCTGAGTTACACATAAAGATGCTCATCCAAAAGTCATTTGCTGGATTTCTTAGAAATGAAAGACAAAATGGCAACATGGTTACCCAAGATTTTGTGACATTTCTGATTAGTTTAGAAAGAAGAAAAGGATCACAGAAAGAAAATGTAAATATTAAGTCAACCATCCTAATGGGTACTTAAAATAATATGATGATGTCGACAAAGCACAGGTGAAGTGATTGGATTTTTGACATCCTTTTCCAGCCTAAATGAATTAATCTCTGATTTGTAAAATATTTATAAAATATTTCCATTTATGGAAATATTTGTAAAATATTTATTTTAAAAATAAATTTTATTTTTATTAAATATTAAATTTTAAAATATTTTATTTATTTAAAAATATTTGTAAATATATTACAATAAAAATATATTGTAAATCAGGGTCCTCTGAGCCCTGATATTTTCAATCCCATGTTCTGGGTTTGTTTCTGGGAAGAGCATTTCACCAGAGTTATCATTTCCATGGAATATCAGAGGTTTATCGTCTGAAACTATAGAGCAAATTTTAGCAGCTGTGTTTCATTAAGAGCCCTAATCCAAGATAGTGTTCAACTACAGAAATACATAAATCTCCCTCATTTATTCTAAGGAAGAAACTTCTAAGGAAGTTTCTAAGGAAGAAACCTCAAGCTTCATGTGATAATATTTTTTTTCCTAAATACATGTTTTTGATCAGCTTCTTTGACCTCAGTAAAGCATCTTAATAGGTGTCTTGATAATAAGGTATGAGGGAAACCAGTGTTGTCCCCAAGCACATGAAGTGTCTGGCTTGTCCAGGACTTACCCTTACTCCTCTGTTATAGGACCTGCTGGCTGCCATTTTGTTTGCTTGATAACTTGAGTTCAGAAAGTCAATAGAAATGTTATATAGTAAGGACATAATGAAAACACAACCTTGAGAAAGGATTACTTTTTATCTTGGCATGAGAAACGAATTAAAACTCTATTATTAAATTGATTTTATGCCTTAGGCAAGTTATCTGTTGGCATTATATGAATATTTCCTAATGGATAAGGATAGACTGGATGGGAAGACATGATCAGTAGATCAAGGTTAGGAGCAGGGTAATACACTAAGTTAAACTGTACTGGAATTTTTCTTTGGTATAACTATATTCAAATAATTATAAATTTGATTCCCTTAAAGAGCTCTTTTTCTTTTATTTTTGTCTCTTCCAACTTTAGCCTTTTTCATTCATATTTCTCATGCTATCCAAAAGACTACTTCCTTGTTTCTATCTTCTTCACTAAAAGAAAAAATGAGCAACTGTCTCTTAAATAAGTTTTCTTAAATTATTTTATAATAGGTCACTCTTCCCCTTGCAGGAAGCAAAAATTTTGTACTTGATCAAGAGAGATCAAGTTGGAAAAATTTCTGACCATTCTTGACTGCTGTTGTTTGGGAATTCTTCTTATTTTTTTCTGTGTCACTTAAAGGACAAATCAAACTTTTTAGGGGAAATAGTATATCCCCATTAATTGTATATAGTTATTTGGGATGCAGAATTTTTTAAAAATTTTTAAAATTTATTTGTCAGAAAGAGAAATAGTGCACAAGCAGGGGAAACTGCAGGCAAGAGGGAGAAGCAGTCTCCCTGCTGAGCAAGGAGCCTGATGCAGGACCCTGGGATCATGACCTGAGCTGAAGGCAGATGCTTAACTGAGAGAGACACCAGGCATCCATTGGGAAGAATTTATAAAGCATTTGGCATCCTCTTCAAAAAATTTTACTTTCTATGTGGTTCAGAGGTTTGAGTATCTGGGTCTCATTGAGAAATCAGGTAATGTCAAATGAACTAATAAGAACATTAGCAGGTAATTCCTGCTCTGCCACCAGCTATGTGAATCTGAGCAATTTAGTTAAACTTTCTAGGCCTTGACTTTAAAATAAGAACTTTTGACTACATGTCTAAGATCTTGCTGGGTTCTAGTTTCTATAATTCTGAATACAGAGAGACAGGTCAGTTTATGGAAGAAAAAGACTTCAATTTATTATGTGGTGCTTTTGGAATATATTCTAATATGCAACAGATAACCTCTCAATCATGTCTTAATTTTTCCCCTTGGGAGAAATTAGAATAATAATAATAACGACTTCAGGAGTGACTGGGTAGCTCAGCTGGTTAAGTATATGACTCAATTTCAGCTCAGGTCATGGTCTCAGGGTCATGAGATGGAGCCCTGCTTTGGGCTCTGTGCTGAGTGGGGAGACTGCTTAAGATTATCCCTCTCTCTCTGCCTACCCCCACCCACCCATCACAGGCACGTGTGCACAAACTCTCTTTCTCTCAAAAAAAAAAAAAAAAAAAAGGGATTAACTTGAGAAGGGTTTCCCTTCCTGTACCTTTAATGTTTAAATAATATAACATGCAATTGACAATCAAGACCTTAAAGGCAAATGGAAAAATAAATTTTGATATAAAAATATACATATTACATTTGTAGTATAGCAGAAAAATGTATTAAGTCACATTGGCCCAGTGTTCTCACATTGCGCTTTTCTTTGATAGGAAATTCCTGGTAAGGGATATGTTGTAAGAAAAATTCAGTTCTCACTGAGATGTCAGTGCACTGGAATTTCATTTCCTAAAGAATCCCACAGAGAAGGCAATGTGTGGGGGCTACTGTGTGTGGCATAGGCTGTAATACCATTTCTCCCAAAGTACCTTCTCAGACTCACCATGATAGAAGAGCACTGAGGTAGGTCTCACAAGAAATTGTAAACAACTGCCAAGTGTTAAGAAGACTGACCCAAAGCTCATGACTGAGATGAGCCTGTGGTAATACCTTTGGCCCTTTTCTTGGTAATTCTTTAATCAAGGTCAGATGTTTGTGGAAGAATATTCCACTTTTCAGGTGACTCCAGGAACCCACCAAGGGACATAATAGTGAGGGTCATCCTGTTGTGTGTCTGGGATTCACTTTCTTTGACTTCTTATTCATTTCATAAAAATTCCTGCCCGTTACATCGTTTAGGTCATTTGGCTCAATTCACTGCCTTAATGACATCTGCGTCTTGTAACCTTTTCTGAGTTGTATATTTTCAGTTTAAAGTGTTCGTGACAGTTTTACTGTCACAAAATGAACTTGTTTGTGCTGGCATTTGCCAATTCACAGATGTCTTATTTATAGGATATAAGAGGGCATTTTTCTCCATTTAGAACACACAGCTCATGAACCTTCACAGTCTTAAAATTCTACTTAGCCATGAAAGCTGTGAGAATAGCACTGACCCAAGATTAAACACACTTCAACTGGCCAAAATCCAGAACAATGGAGTTCAGTGAATATTTAGAAAATACATTCTGCTGCTCAATCCCCCATACCTTTTAATGACTTGAGTGGCTTTGTGGATTGTGCAATGCATTTTCCTTTCCTCTCACAGTTTGCTGAGATAGAGTTTATGTGATTGCTTTTAGTGGAAGCTGGTTATCAAATAGTGTAAGAGGCAAGGGGCTTACTTTCAGTGGAGTAAGAAACCTACTTGCATCAGAAATGCATTCATTGCTTCAGTGGGGCGTGTTTGTTTACTGCCTACTATAATACCAAGCAGTGTTGGTTTTGAGGGCACAACGATAATCAATTTAGACTTGATCCTTGCTCTCACTAATCTCAGACAAGAATAAGTGGACAATTATAACACAATATATAAACTGCTAGGATGAGGCAGTATCTAAAAGGGATGCCCAGCCAAGACTATGAGGTTGGAAGAGGTTTCCCTAAAGATACAAAATCTGTATTGAGACCTGGAAAGTGACCTGATAGGAGCCAAGTGTTCTGGTTACTGTCACATCACAATCGACCCCCAAACTTAGAGGCTTTATGCGACGATTGTATTATGCTTCAGTTTTATGGGTAAGGAATTTGGGCAGGGCTTAGCAGGAAGATTCCTGTGCTCTATGTGAAACTCAGTGTGGTCTGTTCCAACCCCTGTCACAACTGAAGCACTTCTTTTTTTTCATAATGGCTCACGGCTCACCAAAAGTGAGAACCTAAGAGATGGAGTCAACAAGACTTCCCCTGATCAAGGCTCATCTACCCTATAGCATTACTTCTTCAACATCATATTGTTTCCTAATGAGTCATGTTTGCCATCCAGATTCAAGAGGAAGAGGAAGGTGATGAGTAAAAGGAGGCACAGTTCTCTGGGGAGCTAGCTACCTCAGCAGGTGATGGGGGAAAGAGGGGAAACTGAGTCTCAGGCAAGAAGAACATGGCTTTTTGAAGAATTAGAGAGCTTAGTTGCTCTACACTCTGTGGCAGTGCAATACATGATATTTGCCTCCTTTTCTCTTTATCCAATACCAATTACACTTGTAATTTGGGAGTTACTATTTGTAAGATTTTTTTGGAATATACCTAGCCATTTTTCTCCTAAGAAACTGCACAGCTTCCAATTTCCCAGAGGGAGGAAGAAACCATGAAAGCCACTGGCTATGATCTGTTGCCATTTGACCCTTGTTTGAATGTTCCAGAAATCTTTGAAATACTCAAACCCAGTTTACCAGCCAAGTTTGACCTATGGAACAAATATTTTCTGTTATGACATGAAAGGACTGGAGAGCTTGTATTTTACACCCTTGTCAACATATCAACTTAATACTAACTTGTCTCTATCATCATCTGATACTATGCTACCTCTTTTCATAATATATAATATGAAGTCCTTTTCTTAATTTGAGGCAAGCCTCTAATCTTATCCATTTATTCTGCTGATTAATCTCCTTTCTATTCCTCCTAGTAATCAGGGCCAAGAAAAAAACTGGTCCAAGATCTGAGAAAGCTGAGAGGGACATATTCCAAACACTATGATTTTTAAAAATAAGGCAGACCCTACTTGTAATAATTCATGTGAGATCACCTACTGTTTATTGCTAATCAAAGGGTGTTACCTTCATGTCTACTACTTTACATTTTTAATTTAGGTATAAAATATATTTTTTTAGATTTAGGGCCTCAAAGCAAACAATTTCTAGGTTAAAAAAATAAAACTATAATCAATTGATTGTGTCATAAATGGCTTAATCAAAGACAAAGACAATTTTTTTTTTCTCTTCCTCTTCTGGGTAGACGTCTATTTGAGCTGCTTGCACATTAAATCCACACTTTATATAAGAAATAACTTTTCACCTGATAGGCCAAACATTTTTCTTTTCTTTTCTCTCTTTGTTTTTAAGTTTAAACAGAATATAACGTTTTGAGATCTAGAGGGCATCTTTACTCACCTGTGTTTCAGATATTCAGCACAGTATTGTCCGTAAACTGTGCACAAATTTCTTTTTTTTTCCTATTTAGAAAACTTGCTTAAATTCCTTTGTAAAGAGTGCATGTTATTTATCATAAAGTCTTTGGTTGAGTCTAAAGTTCTAGTGGAGACAAAGACCATTGTAAGTCTCCCAGTGGAGGAGAGACAAGACATCTTCAGAATCCACCTGCCTAATGTTCAAGTTGAAGTTTGTTGTTTTTTTTAAAAGATTTTATTTATTTATTTGACAGACAGAGATTAAAAGTAGGCAAGAGAGGCAGGCAGGGAGAAAGAGGAGGAAGCAGGCTTTCCGCGGAGCAGAGAGCCGGATGTGGGACTCGATCCCAGGACCCTGGGATCATGACCTGAGCCGAAAGCAGAGGCTTTAACCCAGGCGCTCCTCAAGTTGAAGTTTGAATAGATGTAACTAAACTTCTTTGCCTTCCTTCTATTCCTTCTGATCTTCAGCGACATTTACTATATACTCTGACATGTCAAGGCTGAGTGGGTATTTTTTTTTATTAACATATAATGTACTATTAGCCTGAGTGGGTATTTTTTTTTAGAAATTAAGGATGGATCTGGTTTCATGCCTGGGTTGCCATATTGCAGACAGGGGATGTATGGCATGAAATGCCAAAGTCCAGAGATGGAGTGGCTTTGAGTGTATGAGCCCTCTGGACATTGGCAGAAATATTGAAGGAGGGTTTTGTACTTCTATGAGCATAAATGAATGTACAAGCCAATCTTACTAAGGTCTTGATGGGATGGGAGAGTCACCGGACACCTTTGTCAAATGAAGATGGAGATAATAATAGAAACTATATGAGACCATTTATAAATTGTGACATCCTACAGAAAGGTAGTATTATTTTTAAAATACAACTTCAGCCTGTGATTAACATTCTTATCTCTAATGGGTTTATGAAAAAGGAAAAGAAAGAGAAAAAAGTCATCATGAGAAATGGCACATTTCTACAAAGAAAATACTAGGTCTGACAGACCCGTTAAGAATTAGTCTCTTTACTTGGTAAGTGACATTTTAAATTTAGTAGACACAGTACTCTTTCTGTTAGTTAAGAACAGCCCTAAACAGTGTCATCAATCTCCAGTATATGTTAGTGAATATTGTTTTACATGTAGGTGTCAAAATGAAATGTCTAATATGAAAATAAAGTCAAACCACTTAAGGTATCTTACTCTGTGACAACATGAGTTATAACTGAAATTACATTAATAGGAAGAAATCTTTTTTTTTTTTTTTTGAGCAGAGAAACTGCCTCACAGGATTTTGGAACAATATATTTAAGCCATTTATATCAACGTGTCTATTTTGAGATTATGCATCTTTTTCTTTTAAAGATTTTATTTATTTATTTGAAAGACAGAGAGCATGAGTGGGGGGATGCAGAGAGGGAGGGAGAGGGACAACCCTACTCCCCCCTGAGCACAGAGCCCAGTGTTGTGTTGAACCCAGGACCGTAAGATCACCACCTGACTCGAAATCAAGAGTAGGATGTTCAACTGATTGAGCCTCCCAGGTGCCCCAAGATTATGCATCTTCTAGCTGATTATTGTCATGTTTGACAGACATGATTAGAAAATAACAACAGTATCTTGGTTAGAGCCATTTTCCACTATCGTTAAGAAAATAAAATGCCCATATTCTGATTTTGGAATAATGGTATTAGTATAATACACTGACCACTAGATGGAGACAAGCCCTCCTAACTTCACCTATGTTCGTTTTCTTACTGTGAGTAGAAACCGAAAACAAAGGATGAGGTTCATGCAGTACTGGACGCTCAGAATCATCACAGATATAGGTCTTCTAGGCTTCATTTACCTCCAACCCTACAAGTCTCAGGAGCCATTTAGTCAGAGGAATGTTTACACAAAATTTTCTACTATCATTAGAAGTAATTTCCAAACTATGATGACCATTATAAAAGCAGGTCCCTTTTCCTTTTCTAAATAATTTATCCAGATCTTCAGAATTCTTTGTTTTTGCTTGTTTATTTTGAGGTTTAGTTTTTTGTTTTGTTTTTATTGTGTTATGTTAGTCACCATACAGTACATCATTAGTTTTTGATGTAGTGTTCCATGACCCATTGTTTGTGTATAATTCCCAGTGCTCCATGCAATACGTGCCCTCCTGAATATCCATCACCGGGCTACCCCATCCCCCCACCCTCCGCCACTCTAAAACCTTCAATTTGTTTCTCAGAGTCCATAGACTCTCATGGTTCAACTCCCCCTGTGATTCCCACCCCCCCTCCTCCATTTTTTCCTTTCCTTCTCCTAATGTCCTCCATGCTATTCCTTTTGTTCCACAAATAAGTGAAACCATATGATAATTGGCTTTCTCTACTTGACTTGTTTCACTCAGCATAATCTCCTTCAGTTCCATCCATGTTGATGCAAAAGTTGGGTATTCATCCTTTCTAATGGCTGAGTAATATTCCATTGTATATATGGGCCACATCTTCTTTATCCGTTTACCTACTGAAGGGAGTCTTGGCTCCTACCACAGTTTGGCTGTTGTGGACATTGTTGCTATGAACATGGGAATGCATGTGGCCCTTCTTTTCACTACATCTGTATCTTTAGGGTAAATGCCCAGTAGTGCATTTGCAGGGTCATAGGGTAGCTCTATTTTTAATTTTTTGAGGAAGCTTCACACTGTTTTCCAAAGTGGCTGCACCAACTTGCTTTCCCACCAACAGTGTAAGAGGGTTCCCCTTTCTCCACATCCTCTCCAACATTTGTTGTTTCTTGCCTTGTCAGTTTTTGCCATTCAAACTGAGGGTATCTCAATGTGGTTTTGATTTGAATTTCCCTGATTGCTAATGATGAACGTTTTTTCATATGTCTGTTAGCCACTGTTTTTGATTAAACATCAGAAATAATCGTTCAATCATTATATTATTCAAAGGATATTTGGTGTTCCAATTTCAAGTGATTGTTTGCTTTGATATGATATTTAGGGAAAACTGACATGAACTCATACTCAGGTTCTTACGTGATATTTCATCATATGACTGAAACAGATTTAATAAAATCAAGATTCTAGTCACTACTTTACATTCTAGCATCATTCTTTCCCCTCCCCTAACAAGCACTCTATCCAGAGTTCCTCAAACTTGCTCATAGTGTTTTTTTAAAAAATATTTTATTTATTTATTTGACAGACAGAGATCACAAGTAGGCAAAGAAGCAGGCAGGTCCTGGGGGGAGCAGGCTCCCTACTGAGCAGAGAGCCCAATGCGGGGCATGATCCCAGGACCCAGGACCCTGAGATCATGACCTGAGCTGAAGACAGAAGTTTAACCCACTGAGCCACCCAGATGCCACCATTCATAGTGTTTTGTAAAACTCTGTACACTCTCATACATTGTAAAGAAGATATCTATATTTTTTCATTATTTTTAAAGAATGAGATTTCCAGTGCATCAGTGCATTATAAAATGGAATAAGCTAATAAGGTACTTTTGTATTATTCTTTTTACTATTCCAGTGGAATCTAAGATTATAGCATATGACCATCACCATCACCCATTTTAAAGATTTTTTTTTTTTTTTTTTTGGACACGGAGAGAGAGAGAGAGCACAAGTAGGAAGAACAGAAGGCAGAGGAAGGAGGAGAAGCAGATTCCCCACTGAACAGGGAGCCTCATGCAGGGGCTCTAATCCAGGACCCTGGGATCATGACCTGAGCCAAAAGCAGATGCTTAACTGACTGAGCCACCCAGGCACCCCAACCATCACCCATTTTAAAAAGTCATGATCAAGCCTTTCCTGTGAATGTTCCTTTTTTCTTCTTAAATTCACATTCCCTCCCCACCAAATATCCTAATATATTTTATGCTTGGAAGCCATTCAACACTCTACCACATTTTTCTGGCACAAAAATATGTGTCCCTACTGTTACATTTTCTATGTGTTTGTTATCTGGTTTTTATCTAAATCCTACTTATTAGATTGCAAACTTCATATGGATAGAAATTTCTTTTCTGTTTTGTCACTGCTGACTTCCTAGTGCTTGAGACAGGGCCTCATACAGAGTAAGTGTTGACTAAGTACTTTTTTTGAATAAATGAAAGTGGAATTTAAAAGTTTTCAGCTTATCTATGACCAGGAAACTCTATGTTTTAATTGTTTTGTCTAGTTGGAGTTATCATGACAATTATTATTAACATTCAATTTTTAAAACAATACAAAATACATTAAACTGCTGGTAATTATTAAGACAAAAAGTAAAATGTTGTTAGAAATAGTTCTCAGTGAGCGGAATGAGGCTTTTCTTATTTTTATTAAGTTACATATCCCGGGAGGGAATATTACTTTTTTTAAAAAATTTAAATTCAATTAGCCAAGATAAAGTACATCATTAGTTTCAGATGTAGCATTCAATAATTCATTGGTTGTATATAACACCCAGTGCTCATCACATGCCCTCCTTAATTCCTATCACCCAATGACCCCATCCCCCCTTCAGCAACCGTCAGTTTGTTCCCAGAGTTCAGAATCTCTCATAGCTTGTCTCCCTCTCTGATTTCTTCCTTTTTGCTAGAATGAGAGTTCAGTTTCAATTCGCTTTCATTATTGAACTTTCATAGATGTAAACTAAAAAAAAAACTTTAATCACATAAATAAAACTGGGAGGCGACTTTTAGAGCACTAGCATTTACTTGTTGAACTACACTTAAGTGCCAAAAATCACCTCATTATCTGTCACTGAAAGAATTTTAATGATCTATCGGTTAATAAATTCATTGGGTTCTTCTTTAGTTTTTCTGGAAATTGAGCGTTAAAACACTTGACTGGCAATATGATGTCACAAAGACACCAGGAGTCCGGTGTCTTTTAGTTTCATGTCCTTGAAGTATGCATTCCCTGGATGTGCATTTCTTTTGTAAAGTGAAAGTGGTCTATCTCAAAAGGAAGGGGGCAGTCATGACAGAACCGGAGGAAGAGTGGGGTCCCACTTCCTTCAAGACACTTTCTCAGATCCACACACAGATCATTTGAGGAAAGGGTGCAAACCGAACTAAAACACATACAGTCTTAAAACTGTGCCACCCACTATTTATTTTTTGTAATTGCCCAGGTTAGCCCAATATTAGGACCACTGTTCTAGGCTACCTTCCAATTCTTTAATTCTTCTGACTCACGTTACTCTGAACTGATGGAGCGCAAGTAGAGTGCTGCCCTCTCTGGTGGCAATCGGAACTGCACCAGCAGAAATATCCCACAATAATGACGTGCAAGCAGTTCCTGTTGGGCCAATCAATGAACTACTACATAGAGCATTAAATGATCCTGCACTTATCTGAACAACACAGTCTTTCCACCTGATGGGTACAGTTGGTCATAAGCCAGTTCGGGGACAGTTGTGTTTTCTAACAGATTTTTTAGCCATTTGAGCCAGAATAGTGTATCTAATTACTAGAATTATGACCACTATAGTTTATTGAAAAAAACCACCATGATGGTGCAATTAAATACATATGTCTAGTCTCCATGGCCATCTAACCTGATGAGATAGATAGTGCTATCTCCATCTGCTAATGATAAATACAAGGATGAAAGCTGGTGAGAAACTTGTCTAAGGTCACATAGGCAGTAACAGATGGCATAATGGCCACCTAATGAACATATATAACAATATCTACTCCGAGTAGTAACAATGACAATAATAACAGCAAGTAACCCTTACTGAGCACTTACTGTTATTCAACTCTAGAGCATTCCAGCTGGTGAGTCTCAATGATGAAGTATCAAAAAGCCTTGTTCTTTGAATCATAGCAGCAGCGAGGAAATAACACTTGAAACGCTCTTGCTTAAAATCATACACTTTGAGAAATGTGGTCATTTGAAGTTATATTAAAATCACAAGATAAAAACAAATGAACCTTAACCTGGAATATATCAGAATACCACCCACATTAAAGCAGACGTGCTTAAAGCTGGGAGCCAATCAGAGTTGCTCCCTATGTTTGATAGCATTCTTCAAAATCTCTGCTTGTCTAGAATTATTTTCAGGTTTTGCTTGGAGAGGTTGTGTTTCTGAACACAGATCTCTCTTGTCTGGCAAGTTTGAGAAAATTGGCTTTGTATTTTAGAATCATGCTAAACTCTGAATGAAACATTGTTCTGAACATTTTATTTATTTATTTATTTATTTATTTAAAGATTTATTTATTTATTTATTTATTTTAGAGAACAGAGACAGAGAGCGAGGAAGGCAGGGGCAGAGGGAAAGGGAGAGAGAGTCCCAAGCAAATTACATGCTGAGTGGGGCTTGATCTCACAAGCTTGAAATCATGACCTCAGCTGAAACTGAGTTGGATGCTCAAATGAGTGTGCCACCCAGATTCCCCTGCTCTGAGCATTTTAGATGCTCAGGTGCCCCTGTTCTGGGCATTTCATCCTCAGAACAGCCTCATGAATTATTCTGATTTCCATCTTACAGTTGAGGAAATTGAAGCACAGAGAGGTTAATAAACTTATTCAAGGCCACATAGGAAATGGCAAAGTCAAGATTCAATCTGGGTAGCTTGTGGCTGTCATATGGTACTGCAAGAAATGTTTTTTAAAAATTCCTAACTATACTAGAAAAACAAAGTAAAACCTCTCACTGACCAGAAACTGTAGGGAATAACTGAAAGATGGAAAGCAAACAGGAGTAGGGCAACATTGGGTAGATCTTGGGAGCAGAGCTAGAAGGGGTGGATGGGGAGAAGACAGAAGCAGGGGTAAATAACTCTTAGGTCGGTACAGTAGCAGGAATATCTAGGAGGTCAAACTTCTAGTACATGACTTCTTTGCTAGGCAGAATGTTCTGCATCCTGGAAGGCACCAGTAGATGGGAGCTTGGGTTAGAGAAATGAGGCAGAACTCCAAGTGGTTGGCAAGACCTAGGGAAGTCCTCACACACAGAAGACTAGCTGCTGAAGTATTCAGTGCAGTGGCACCTGTCTCTTTCAGGCCATCTTTGGGCAAACAGTCTGCTGCACAAATACTAACAGCTCATCACAACTGGTAATCCCTCCTTGGTTTGTGCAAACACACACAGCAGATAGTCCAATCAGAAATTTCAGCCTTCAATTGAGAGCACAATCAAGAACCAGTGAACATTTAAGAATAGAGTTTAATGGAGCCTACAGATTTGAGTAACCAAAAAATTATACCTGAAAACTGAGAATTCTATAAGTAAACATGGAGCACATAAAAGAAATAATTAAATAGATCATGAAAATTAAAAATCTGATCATAGAGGTTAAAAGTTGAGACAAGACTGGTAGATGAAACAAAACTGGTCACATTTTAATAATTATTAAAAATAAGTTAATGACAGATGCATAGATTTAATTATAGTTTTCCTATTGTAATATGTTTGAACTTTTCCATGATAAGAGACTACAAATCATTGTCTTAAAAAAGCTGGACAGAAAAATTAAGATGATGAAAGATCAAGCCAAGAAATTCTTATAGAACACACCACAAAAGATAAGGAAAATGAAACTTGTTTCATTTCTTAAGAAAAGTTAAATAACATAAAAGGTAAATCTAAAAGTTGTGACAATAATCTTATAGAAGTTACAGAGGAGTGATAGGTCACAACATACAAAGAATTAATGAAACTGTGGGTTGAAAGGGATACCAAATTCTGGGTGGCTCAGTCAGTAAAGCATCCAACTCTTGATCTCATGGTCATGAGTTCAATCCCTGCACTGGGCACCATGCTGGCCGTGGAGCCTACTTAAAAAAAAAAAAAAA
>PISX010010415.1:0-70673 GCA_004024625.1 Mellivora capensis | reverse complement strand
GCTGGAGAAGATCAAGGCAGATTTTGTTTAACCTGCAGAGGCAATTCAGGAGACCAGCTGATCTTTGGAAAGGCAGGGGGTGAAATAAAGTTAGAACATTCTATCATGAGAGTTCTATGTGTGCTAGAGGATGAGTCAGAGAATATCTACCTCATCGACTTGGAAAATTCAGGTTCTTTTCAGCCATCTGCATTTTCCTTCCTCCCTGTGGAGGGATGCTGAAGCAGACCAGGGGGCTTCCTGGATCAAAGGAGACATGGCTAGTTCCTAGATGAACAAGGGCCCATTCAGATTAGAAAGACATCTACTCGTCATGGGATGAGAGAGGAGTTCTAGGATTTAGAACCTACCTACTTAAGGAAGTTGAGGAAGCAAAGGTCTAGAAGGAGGAGCTGGAAATCAGCAGGAGAGGCATTAATCAGTCTTCTTGGTTCACGTGGCCCAATGGTTGGACTGCTGGTCTCCTGTCGCAGTGACCCCAGAACAGCAGAGCAGGGTACCAGCTGGCAGACTGAGTGGAGCCAAAACTATAACCAAAAGGAGGGTTTATGCTTCCTGAAAAATGTCAAAGAAAAGTATCACCAGCAATAGTCGTAGCTGTTAGATCAGGCTCCAAAGGAAAGAGTGGAGAGATTCAACCAGTTAGCATGGAAGTTGGAGGTAAGGTCCTTCTCCCAGAATGTGGAGGTACCAAGGTAGTTCTAGATGACAAGGATTATTATTTAGAGACAGGTACATGCTGGGAAAGTATGCAGACTGAAATAAGGCACTATTGAAATGGCATCAAGTGAAGCTGCCCATTTCAGCAAAGTTGTGTAATCTTTCATCATGTCAATAATTTTCATCTTTTTTTTTCAAGATTTTTGTTTCTTTTTCAATAGAGAAAGAGGGACAGTGAGAGAGGGAACACAAGCAGGGGGAGTGGAAGAGGGAGAAGCAGGCTTCCCACTGCACAGGGAGCCCAACGAGGGGCTTGATCCCAGGACCTTGGGATCATGACCTGAGCTGAAGGCAGACGCTTAACGACTGAGCCACCCAGGCACCCCTTCATGTCATTAGTTTCTAATAAACTAATGGTGTTCAAACTAATGATATCCAGAGTCTCTAAAATTTAGTTTTCGTGTGCTGATATAAACATTACCAAATAAAAATACATAAATGAATGGTTAAGCTTTAAAAAAAAAAATCAGTCTTCTTGAAGCATGGGTACAGAGGGACAAGACAGAAGATGCAGGGAAGATAAGTCAAGAACATCCAGTCCCTGAAGTGAGAACACCAAGAGGGGGTTTTAAGTGGATCCTTCAACTCCCCAGCACACAGTGCTTCCTGACCCTGCCTGTCACCCTCTTTCTTCCTTGCCATTGGGTTGGTAAAGACTTAGCATCTGGTTGCCTCTTCTTCTTCCCACCAGATTATTCAGCAGTGATATTTCCCAAGCCCTAATTCACTCCTGTTGTTTCTCACTCTTTCCTCTGGACCTAGACTTATTTAGGCTGCCCCAGACTCTTGGCAGGCCTGGTTCCCTGCTAAGCCCCAGCCCTTCCTATAGCCACAAGGGGCTCTCTCACCTCACCTGGGGAGGCCAGTCTTCCTTCATGCTTACCGAAGGAGTACCCAACTGCTCCACATTGAAACCCTGGTTTTTTTAGTGACTTTCTTCCTGTAGGCAGCAGACTGCCTCTCAACTCAATGAGGGGATTTTCTGTGCTTGAGTATGAACTAAGTCGATGGATATCCTCACAGATAGCAGAGGAAAGCACATGCATTTGGTGCCAACAGACTAGCTTTTGTGTCTGTATTGTAGTAGTTAGGTAAAAAACACAAATAAACAAAATGCTTTGAATGATACTGGATCTGCCCCTAGACCCGGGTCATGATCCTGGAGTCCCAGGATTGAGTCCCTCCTTGGGTTCCCTGCTCAGCAGGGAGTCTGCTTCTCCCTCTGACCCTCCCTTGCTCTCACGCTTTCTCTCTCTCTCTTTCAAATAAATAAATAAAATCTTAAAAAAAAAAAAAAAGATTAGAATATGAAAGAGAATTCGGGGGTGGAATTAGCCTTCCAAAGGCAGAGGTTCAACTGGGAAGGCAAGGAGTGGCATTTTGCTATCCTGGCAAATATTTTGAAACTTCTCCACACACATTTTATTTAAGCTAAAGACTGGATTTGAATCATAATTCTAGCGTTTATTAGCACTGTGGTTTTGAATACGTCATTTCACCTCTCTAAATTGAATTTTCTTCATTTAGAAAATGGTAGGAATCATCCCTGCCTTTCAGGGTTGTTGTAAATATTCAGTGCTAGAACTAACACCTCTAAAGTGTCAGGCACACAGGAGCTTGTGATCAATAAATTGAAGCCTTTATTCCACTATCAAATTCTAGGGCCTCACTCTTGGCTCAGCAACTACTGAAACTTCATTATGACATTTAAGCAGACTTCAAAGAGTTACGGAAGAGGGAGCTGTCAACTATCAGTTCCAGAAGGTCTCTTGATATTGCAAGCTTGGTTTTTGTTGAATGTGCAGAGTTTGGACTAGAATAAACTGCCCTAATGGAACAAATGCAGGGGGATGGGGGGCGCAAAGGCCCATTTTGAAATGAACACTCAGGACCTCACCTGAGCTAATAAGCCAAAGTCTAAGGATTGAAGATGGTTGAATCTTGAATCTGGGGTTCTGTCATCGATGCCTCTCAACCATAATCATAGTGATTTCTCTCTGCACTTAGCACAGTTAAGCAGATAGGTCCCTGAGGACTTCAGGACCCTCCAGTATCTGCCCTGGAGGGCTACCTCTGGACTCCTTGCCAGGAAATAGTTTAAGCCACTGTTTTTCTGAACCTCTATTACTAGCAAATCCCACATATAAGATGCATATCTCTGGGATTCCCCCCCCCTTTTTTTTTCTGGATCCTATTCTTAATTCTCAGTGTTCTAGAGACGAATTCCCCCATGTGGAAGAAATGCAACTGAGGCAACATCTGGATCCTGAAGACTGAAAAGGAACCAGGGGCTCTGTCACAGTCTCCCACGTCTATGTGGAACTCAGAGCATCTTTACACTGATGCAAATTCACCCAGTGTCAGACTGAGCTGACCTCTGCCTTCAGAACCAAAGAGCCTGTAGCACAGATAAAAACGGAACTCTGAATTCGGCCCAGGGAAACTCCGCTAGATTATTTGGGCACCATCTAACACCTGCAGACATTTGACAGTTTCCACAAAGCTTGATAGCAGTATGGCTTTTGCTCATGTCTTTTATTACATCTTGATTTCATTGTCATTGAATCATGATGTTAATTTTCCTGACTCCTATTAAGTGAATCTTTATTGCTATGGATGTGGTGCTTTCATGTTTCCTTTGTATATTCTGTGATAATCCTGGGAGGTGTAGGTCATAATTATTTTAATAGCATATATATATATATATATATATATAAAATGTATGTGTGTGTGTGTGTGTGTGTGTGTGTGTGTGTGTGTGTATATATATATATATATATATATATACACATGGACATTTTGTGCCAGGCACACAGTTCTAAGCATTTTCTTAACTCATTTAGTTATATACCAGTCCTTTGGGGTAGTTCTTAGTAATATCATCATCCACTTTCTACAGGTGAGGAAATTCAAATCTGGAGTTAGATTATCCAAGGTCAAGGTCACAACCAATAAGTGGTAGCCCTTGGATTCAGATCCAAGCTGTCCGGCTGCACAGTTCACGCCCTAACCACTATTCTATATTGCGGGCAATTTTAAAATAAAGCCAAGACTCAGGAAGTAAGTGAATTGGCCAGGGACCCACGGCTGTTAGCGAGTGGAACCACTATTCTAACTCAGGTTTTTGGATTCTAAGCTTCATATCCTATCTATTCCATGCTGCCTCCATCAACTATAAGGTGTGTGATTTTAAGCAAGTCCCTTGATTTTGTCAAGCCTCATTTTCCACCTGAAAAATGGGGAAAATAATCCTGATTTCACAAAGGAGTTCTGGTATTAAGTACAATTAATTATATAAAATGTTTCACTCACTCCCTGGCACATAAATAAACGCTTAATAAATGTTAACTTGCCAGCTAACAGTTGGATCCCAAGAAAGACTCTTTATTCTCAATGCTTGATAAGTAATAGGAACATGTTAACTCTGAGTATGTTAAGAACATGTTAACTCTGGAAAGGACAATATGTATAAAAAATTGATGGTTTTACATAAATTCTGTTCTCTAAACCTTGATGATTGCGTTTAGATTTGCTTTAGAACTTGTTTTGTCATGGAAATACTTCTAGTCAGGGGCAAAGAGATTATTGTGTAAGCCCTTAAAAACCCACTCCAATTAAGGCTCTTTAAAAATATCTAGATCTTTGTGATCTGTGTCTATATACTGTCTTAAAATAGCATTCCTTTATTTCCATATCAAAATTTTAAGGTGAGCTAAGGCTGGAACGCACACAAAAAAACAATGTCTGTTGTCCTGACTTACTCTGTTTTCTCATTGTCTGTTGAAGCTTTTGTGGACAGAATCAATGAAAATTATCAGGTTAAGTAGTAAGGCTCTTTTCTTTGTTCCTCTAAACAAAATTATGGTGTACTTGTCAGGTCTCAAGGCTATGAGGGAACATGGTTTAAAAGTGCACTAGATAATTGTACTACAGAAAGTAAAAGGTCTTACACAAAAAGTAAGCGTCAAGAATATTTTGAACTCAAAATAGATAGGAATATTTTTATAATGTAGCTGGAAACAGATCAATAGAATATTAATGGTTTTTGGACGATGGTGTCCATTTCAATGCATATTTGGGGTTATATGTAATATTTTTTTGCATTTACATGTCCATTCCTTTCCAAGTCCACTGCCATCATTCCAGCCTACAACTCTTACCTACATGACGACATTAACCTTTCGATCCTTAGCATTTACATCACATTATACACCAACTGAACATATTGATTACCCACTGCCCTTGAGATGAAACCCGAACTGCTTACACTGACATCAAATGTACCATTATTGTGAGCATCATGCAAGATAATATAAATTGATTCGTGAATTCATTCATTCAGTATAAGTTGATGATTTGCCGGCCCATTCCCTGTGTTGAATTTTAGGCATGCACATGGAGACCATGTTCCTTGCCCTCAAGGCAAAGTGTTCTCATCTTATAGAGGCGAGGACAGACAAAGGATCATTCATCGTGCAGTGTGGTAGTGGTGTAATAGAAGCAAAACAAGGATACTGAGGAACAGAGGAGCGGTACCAGTGTTTCCCACTTAACCCTATATTTCTTTATTCAAACCATGTGCTACATTGGTCTATTTGCAATTCTCCTACATAGGACGCACATTTCCATCTCTCTGACTTTGATGATATTGTGGGTTTTTTTCATGCTCAGTCCCTTCATTTTCTGTTTATCCATTCAACCAACATGGATTGAAAGTGTACTGCATGTTAGATGAGGTGTACTACACACCACGGATCGGTGAATGAGAGCCTTATCCTCCTGAGCCGGCAGTGTCGCTTTTCCTATCCCCTCCTGCTCCCTCTAAACCCCCTCTTTCCTCGACCACTCATGCCATGGTGATTTCCTTCTTGAGCTCCAGTAAACTTATTGTTGGTCACATGTCAAATCTTGTATCATTATCTGGGCATCAGTCAGTATTTACTGGCTAATTTATCCACAGTAATAAGAAATGCAAATATCATGGGGAGACAAAAATTTTTAGATTATTTTCTTTAAAATTTACATTGTTTTTATTTTATTTAATTTTATTTTAAAGATTTTATTTATTTGATAGAGATCACAAGTAGGCAGAGAGGGAGGCAGAGTGGGGTAGGGGGGAAGCAGGCTACCTGCTGAGCAGAGAGCCTGATGGGGCTCGATCCCAGGACCCTAAGCTCATGACCTGGGCTGAAGGCAGAGGCTTTAACCCACTGAGCCACCCAGGTGCCCCATAAAATATACATTGCCTGGAGTGTGGAGTGAGAATGATATGACTGACCTCCAAAATCTCCCAATATATTTGTTGTGCAGTTGACTAAAAGAAGTTTTCTCTTTTTTTAAAGATTTTATTTATTTATTTTAGAGAGAAAGAGAGAAATGTGGGAGGGATAGGGAGAGAATCTCCAGAAGACTCTGTGCTGAGCTTAAAGCCGGACTTGGGGCTTGACCCCATGACCCTGAGATCATGACCTGAGCTGAAATCGAGTGGGATGCTTAACTGACTGAGCCACCCAGGCACCCTAAGTAAGGGAAGTTTAAAAAAAGAGACCATGAATCTCTCTATCTATATATTTTAAATAAAATTCAATGTTGAAGCCTCCCAAAATAAATAATCTGTCATAAGGTTCTCATATATTTCTGATATTATAGTCAAAGGATCATAAGCTAACTACATTTTTTCCTTATACATATTGTTTAGGTCAGGTCTACTCAGTGATTCACTTTATTTCAGCTATTTTTTTTAAACTGAGCATCTGCTATATGCTAGGCCGGAGGTTTGGAATGCAGCTTCTACTTGCAAGGTGTTTACAATAATTGGGGGTAAGTATTATTAGTCATAAAATCATGTATGTTATATTTTATGTGACATGCATATCTACATTTATTTCAAATTTCTTCACATTTATATGTATGTACATGTATGTATATATAATTGAATGTGTATGTGTATATATATAGTATTATATATTATATATATAGAGAATATATATAGTATATACATAATATTATATATATATAACATACACATATAGAGAGAATCTCCCTTTTTAAATTTTTTTTATTAACATATAATGTACTATTTGTCCCAGGGGTACAGGTCTGTGAACTGTCAGGCTTAAACACTTCGCAGTACTCACCATAGCACATACCCTCCCCAATGTCCGTAACCCAATCACCCTTTCCATAACCCCCTGCCCCCTGGCAACCCTCAGTTAGTTTTGTGAAGCTAAGAGTCTCTCCTCCCGGTCCCATCCTGTTTCATTTTTTCCTTCCCTACCCCCCATAGCCCCCTACCCTGCCTCTCAAATTCCTCATATCAGAGAGGTCATATGATAATTGTCTTTCTCTGATTGACTTATTTTGCTGAGCATTATACCCTCTAGTTCCATCCGTGTCATTGCAAATGGCAAGATTTCGTTTCTTTTGATGGCTGCATAGCATTCCATTGTATATATATATACCACATCTTCTTTATCCATTCATCTGTTGATGGACATCTAGGCTCTTTCCATAAGTTTGGCTATTGCGGACATTGCTGCTATAAACATTCAGGTGCACGTGGCCCTTCTTGATCAGTACTTTTGTATCTTTGGGGTAAATACCCAGTAGTGCAATTGCTGGGTCATTCATTGGGTAGTTCTATTTTCAATTTTTTAAGGAACCTCCAGGCTGTTTTCCAGAGTGGCTGCACCAGCTTGCATTCCCACCAACAGTGCAGGAGGGTTCCCCTTTGAGAGAACCTCTATTAAGAAAGTGCCTAGAGATGTGAAATTTTAGAAGGTTAGTAAACTCCTTGAAGTCTGTCTTTGTATCCTGAGTTGAGAACCTCAGACATAGGCAAAAGCAGACTATGCCTTAGAAAATTTTGAATGTGCAGGATATTGTCCTGTCCAAGAGGTGGATACCAGCTTTTAAAAATTAAAATGCCCTACAAATCCTTATTAAAATACAAATGAAGCACCTAAGCTCTCTGTAGTGAATTCAGCTGAATGTAAACAACTCAATGAATTAATCATTCATAAATATCCTGTTATAATATTTTATAAATCAGTACATAGAAATCATTTTTTTTCCTGTAGCAGATCAGTGAGCAGCCTTTGATAGACTCTTACAGTATTGATGGAAAGCTCTTTCTCTTTAGGGCAGAGGTAACATCACCTGATAGGATTTTGAGAACTTGATTTATGGTTGGCTGTTTCACCTGCCCCTTTTGCATCAATTTCTCTGTATCAGATCTCAGCTGTGAATATCACAGTCTTAGTTTTTGTTTTTAATAGCAGCGATCTCTTTCTAGAACTCTCCTTTCGGTACCAGCAGCTTGGTCTTGTTCTCTGATGTTATGCAAAACACATCTGCCTTTTAACTTGCCCAGTGGAAACCTCATTTGCCATGTGCATTTGCCACCCTTTGATCCCTCTCTGCAATGTTCTTTATCGGTATCAAAAAGCTGCAGCTGGCAGCTGGGCAAATTCTAAGGTGCCCAGTGCTGCTTTTGGCCCTGGCCCCATAAAATTAAGTCAGTCACACAGCTGGTGGGTTTTTCTCAAACTGGACTGGTTTCCCCTTTCCTTCCTGAGTCATGTAAAGAACTGAATGAGAGCTTTATCTTTAAAATCATGAGTAACTTCCCCCAACTCCTAGCACACAGCAATTTAATCATCTATATGAGTTCCTTTTCAAACATTATTGTTCAACTTTCCTTCTTAACAATTACCACAGTTTGAATCGGATGTTATATCCGCGCGATGAATGAACACCTGTCTTCAGTGCTGTATCATGAGCATCACGTGTCAGGATGCAGGTGTAGATGGCTCAGTTTTCTAGTCCTAGCATCTAGCACAGTGCCTGGCATAGGCTGGTAGGTGACGATTCAAATGTCTTGAATGAATTAAACTGTGCCCAGGCTCTGTGGAGTTTCTCCTCTGGAACTGTCTTCAGAGCAGTTGACCTGCAGTAAGAGAATGGTTTCTGGATTTTGTTGAGGAGCATCAGAGCATCTGGGTCTGCCTGTGTTTTCCTTTCTTTCCTCTTACTGCACTCAGCTCCCCTCAGCTGGCCGCCTTTCTCTCTCCTGCCGGTGCAACTGAAGCTCCTATGGGAAGCTGAACCACAGGACCGCAGGGACCCCAGGACAGGCTGAGGGATGGAAGCAAAAGAAAGCCTTGGCCGAAATACTCACCACACTGGCTGAATTCCTCTGGGTGCTTTTTACCTGCTGTTACTGCCGTGAAAACCTTGAATGGGTGCAACTATCCGAACACTGGAAGTGCGCATTGCGGAAAGTCTGGGCTCATTTTAACTGAGGTGGATTAAACAGAGTCAATGGTGTTAATAGTGATTAGTGGTGGTGTAGGGAGGGGCTGAATTCATACAGGACTGTAACTGTTTTCTTGTAGATTTCTGTAATGTTTTAATGTTTTATTGTAATATTTTATTTTTAGACTGAGGTTATGTTTATTTTCGTAATTAAAAGAAAAAGACATACAATGAAGTTATTTCATTTTATTTTTTTTCAAAGATTTTATTTATTTATTTGAGAGAGAGAGAGAGGTCACAGGTAGGCAGAGAGGCAGGCAGAGAGAGAGGAGGAAGCAGGATCCCCGCTGAGCAGAGAGCCCGATTCGGGCCTCAATCCCAGGACCCTGAGATCATGACCCGAGCTGAAGGCAGAGGCTTTAACCCACTGAGCCACACAGGTGCCCAAAGTTATTTTATTTTTATTTATTTTTAAAAAAGATTTTATTTATTTATTTGACAGACAGAGATCACAAGTAGGCAGAGAGGCAGGCAGAGAGAGCGGAGGAAGCAGGCTCCCTGCTGAGCAGAGAGCCCGATGTGGGGCTCGATCCCAGGACCCTGGGACCATGACCTGAGCTGAAGGCAGAGGCTTTAACCCACTGAGCCACCCAGGCGCCCCATTATTTTATTTTTTAAAAAATTTTATTTATTTATTTGATAGAGAGATCACGCGGGAGAAGCAGGCTCCCCGCTGAATAGGGAGCCCAACACAGGACTTAATACCAGAATCTCAGGATCATGACCTGAGCCAAAGTCACACTCTTAACAGACTGAACCACCCAGGTGCTCCTACAACGAATATTTCTTTTTTTTTTTTTTTAAAGATTTTATTTATTTATTTGAGAGAGAGTCAGTGAGAGAGCATGAGCGAGGAGGTCAGAGGGAGAAGCAGACTCCCGGTGGAGCTGGGAGCCTGATGCGGGACTCGATCCCGGGTCTCCGGGATCATGACCTGAGCCGAAGGCAGTCGTCCAACCAACTGAGCCACCCAGGCGTCCCACAATGAATATTTCTAAGTGTCATTGGAAAATGATGCCTTGTGAAGATGAAAATGATGTCATTCTCAAGAATTTACCAATTTAAAAAGCTTCAAAAGCACAATGTAAAGTGAAATACATTTATAATAAAGTATAATATATAGAGAAAGTTATTGAACTGATAATAAAATCACCTAGAACTAATTTATTTTGATATCCATACCTAAAGTCAGTTGGTGTGCTGGCCCAGAGAGGACTCAGAGCCAGGGAGCTCCAGATGCCCCTGTAAGTCTTGCAGCTTAGCAAACTTGATGTACCTCAGTCTTCTCATCTGTAAAACTAGGACAGTCCTTGTTCTTGTAGAGTCTGAAGCCTGCCCATGAGGCTTAGCACACAGGCCGCGTCACTGTTGTTGCTGCTCTTGTTTTGTCTTTCAAACAATCTACGTATACACTGTGAGTGATCTCAACATGTGAACACCCTGCTTATCTCTTGGAGCTTGTTGTTCATATATGCAATTTATAGTTAAGAAAAATAAGTAACTATAATTTGCTTGATATCTAGAAAGTTTCTCCTTTTCCCATGTTATATTCACCCATTATTAATGAGTACTTGAATATATTTATTTAAGTGTGGAGTCTACAGACACCTGGGCAAAGGAATAGTATAGAGGGTGGTCATGGACCCAGAGAAAATGCAGTGGTCTGGTCTGATGGCAGTGATGACGTTAGAGGTTACATACTAGCTCTGCTGAATGGGTACTAGCTGTGTGATCTTGGACAGATGACTCAACCTCTCTGAGCCCCTTTACTCATCTCTGAGGTAAAGATACTATCTACTTCACTCAATGGCTGAGGAATAATGTATGTACAATGCTTTGTGAACATTTTAGGGTTAAATTTAGTGTGCTAATTCCCCCTTAGGAGCCATGTACCACCTGTGTTTCCCTGTGCCCCTCATCACCATGTTTCCTTCCACGTCCTCTCTGAAACTTTCCCTTCTTGTCCATATTCCCTTTGACGTATCTATTTCAGCCTCTACATAGGGCGGGCAGTCATGCGTTGGTATAATTTGTCCCCAGATTTCTTTCTCACAAGTCCTGCCACTCGTTTGAGGTACTGAAAGCCAGGGAGGGAAAAATGGTTTAAATATACTGAAACACAGGGGGCGCCTGGGTGGCTCAGTGGGTTAAGCCTATGCCTTTGGCTCAGGTCATGATCCCCGAGTCTTGGGATCGAGCCCCGCATTGGGCTCTCTGCTCAGCGGGGAGCCTGCTTCCCCCTCTCTCTCTATGCCGGCCTCTCTGCCTACTTGTGATCTCTGTCTGTCAAATAAATAAACAAAATCTTAAAAAATATATACACTGAAACACAGCTTAAAGCCAGCTGACTGTAACCGGGAAACAGTTGCGGCAAACGACCACTTCTCCATGAGCTAGAAGCAGTCGTGTCCTTTTTAAGAGAAAGCAACATGCAGAGATGGGTTTCGAAGAATCACAGACATCCACAGGTTTTGCAGTACTGACTTTAGTTTCAGTATTCAGGAAAAATTTGCTCAGCAGTTGTAATGCCAGGTAGAAGGATCAGAAAAAGAAAACCATGAGTCATCTGTGCCTCTCAGGATCTTATCTTCAGGTGTAATATTTAGAGACACAAATCCACATTCGTAGGAAGAGCTGATGGTAGCATATCAATACATGTACACACATACACACACACAAACACATTGTGTCTGAAAACAAGGCAATACAATCACTTTGAGCTTTATTTGAGGGCTACAAGAATTGTTTAACTTCTTAAACTTGTGACTTACTTAGTAGGCAGATAATACAAGTAGTATTCAAAGCTAAAATGCAAAAGAATATTTAAAAATAGAAAACACTAACTTTGAAATCTTATACAGCATTTTCTTAAAAAAAAGGATTTTGTTTGTTTTAGAGAGAGAGCATAAGCTGGGGAAGGATCATATGTTTTTCTCTGTATCTCCTTTATCAGCCCTAGAGAGGGAAATGACCTGGGGCCTTCAAAAGCCCAGGATGCATGCCACTTGTGACTTGTCCTGTGGTTTGTGAGTTCCCTTTAATTATCTTCCTCTTTTCAGGGGATATTTAGAAATCTGTCACTTGTAAATTGAAAATCCTTGTGGGAATAAGTACAGTAGTGATCAGAATCCAGGCTAAAAAAAGATAAGCATGTCTGGCCAGGAAAACGAACTATGTGAGAGGTAAAGATTGTATTAGTGAAAGGAAGGAATGATGGAAGACTTCCCTCAGCCATAATGGGAAATGGGTCAAGTACCACAGTATTGGCTTAATTCACTGCTTGGTGGGAGCTATAGACAGCTGGTTAAAGGTTGAGCCCATTACAATTGCTGGAAAAGTAGCTCTGTTGGATTATTTACCACTCATCTGGGTTAGTATTGCAAAAAGTAACTGTTAATGTGAGGTATAATTTCCAAGAAACTCTTCAGAAGCCCTGGGGTGGGGTTGGGGGGGTAAGGGGTAGGGAGCAAAATATACAGAGTCCTAATGCTCCAGGGATCAAAATGGAAAGCAAAGACTAAGAGCAGTTGCTCCCTAAAATGATATTATCATCCAGGGTCATTTTCTCTTTTCTTGGTTAGTGAGCTGGTCCGTTATGACACATTATTGCTCCCAGTGTGTTCGCGTTGACTTGAATCTGGGAGTCTAGAGTTCATGCTCTCTGCTTCTTGCCACTTAGTTACTTTTTGCCTGTGACAATAGAGGGGAAAGTCAAAATCAGCACTTTTTTTTTTCTTGTTAGCAACACTTGTAAATGTTTGAGGGGAGGAGGGGCTAACTGACGATTATAGTTTTTCTAATTGTATCTTGACTATCCCCTGCCAATATATTTCCCAGTTACTATGGATCATTGCAAACTAAGTGGATCATTATTAAGCGATGCTTTTAGTTTTCGAGTTTGGATGTCTTCAGCGGAAATCTCCCTGCTACCTGCTTCCGTAGAGCAGGGCGTTGACATTCGCTGTGGGGGTCCTGCCAAGAGCAACTTGACGGTGGAAGGAGGTTGAGGTGCTAAACTGTGACTGCGTACGAGGCAACGTTTGCTCAGCGTGTTGGGCTGGGTGTCCCCGGCTATTCTCCGAGAAGGGCTTCTTTATGTGAGTCCTGGGTGTGTCCCGGCCACTGTTCTGTGACATCTGAGACTATTTCCTAGTACTTCAGAGGATTACACAATCCTGAGAATAGTCTCAAAACAAAACTTACATTAACCTTATTTTTGTGGGCAGGACCCCTGTCTTGTAGTACCCCCTTCCCCCCCCTTTTGGCATAGGGAGAAATGAAAGGTGAGTGTCACCATGTGAGAAGTCAGTTTTATTTTTTCTTCTATACCATAGAAACCATGGGTCAGAGACCGACAATGCGTCTGCTACTGTATGCATGGGAGAGACACAGTAAGCCTATTCAAGGAATGTATGAATGAAGTAACTGAAGCTATGAAAAATCCAGATTATATGGCCCAGGTCATATTAATCTAGTTTCTAGACCAAAAGTCTTTATTCTTTCCCGTACACCATCCTTGTTCTCTAGCTCCTTAATTTCAGGGACTTTGTCTTGACAAATTTTTGTATATCCCACAGTGTAGTAGGAGAAACCCAGGGTCAAAGACGCAAATTTTAACAATTGCTGGGGGTAAACCGCATGACTGCTCTGGGTCTCGTATACTTTATTTATGGCTAGAGTGTAGTAGTTAATATTTATGGACTACTTACTCTACGGCAGACCTTGTTAGGCATACCCTCTTGACAGCCTATACTTGTGTCATAGGTCTAATTACACCTTCTATACAGAGGAGGAATAAGACAGGGAGATTAATAGTTTGTGCAAATCCACAGAGCTAAAATTCTGGGATCATGATACAAATGTAGGCTGTCTGACTCTAGTCTGAAACATGGACCCTTAACCACTGTCCTATGTGTAAGACAAATTTATGGCTGCTTCCAGCTCTCCAGTCTATGGCTGTATAGCTGCAGACATTCTCATCTTGATGACTTCTTTTGATTCCCTAACGCTTCATTTTATTTATTTATTTAAAAAAATTTTTTTAAAGATTTTATTTATTTATCTGACAGAGAGGTCACAAGGAAGCAGAGAGGCAGATGGAGGGAGAAAGGGAAGCAGGCTCCCCGCCAAGCAAGGAGCCCAATGTGGGGCTCAATCCCAGGACCCCGAGACCATGACCTGAGCTGAAAGCAGAGGCCCAACCCACTGAGCCACCCAGGCGCCCCGTTAACGCTTCATTTTCAAAGACTTTTCCTTGTAGGCGCGCCTGGGTGGCTCAGTCGGTTAAGCGTCTGCCTTCAGTTCAGGTCATCATCTCAGGGTCCTGGGTTTAAGTCCCATGTCAGGCTCCCTGCTGGATGGGGTGGGTGTCTGCTTCTCCCTCTGCCTCTCCCCCAATTTATTCTTCTTTCTTGCTCGCTCCCTCTCTCAAATAAATAAATAAAATATTTTTTTTTAAAAAAGACTTTCGCTTGCAATTATTAATAAACTGGGTAATCCTCTACAATTAGAATAATTCTCTACTGATTAACCACTGGTATTCCTCATACATGTTTATTCTATTATCCCGTAGTCCCTGTCTAGCATAATTTACCATCTTTTTCAAAAGACTTACTCAAGCCAAGTATTATGTGTACTGTCATTCTCCGTTTGCTGTACCCCTTGTAAAAAGATAATGCTCCCACCTTTTAAAAAATAGTGCAGCCCAAAATGTAGTTTTTTCTGTCATACCAGGAGGCCCCATCAGAAGTCTGTTTTCACAATAACAAGTTCTGATGCTGTTTGGATTATGTTGTAAACGGGAGCAGGTAACACCGGGAACAGGTGATCCCTTAAAAAATAGCAATTCTGTGTCTGCTCCGTCTGTGTTAAGCCATAAGAACAAAAGCAAACAAAAACTAAAAGTCTATCTTAACCAAATATTTATTTCTTCCCCTTGGTGAATGTAAATATGCTAATTAACATTTTAAATATTGAGGGTTCTGGGCAAAATAATAATTTATATTAAATTACCACAGACATCTGGCCTTTATTTCCAGAATAGGTAAAATTGTCTAATTAGAGAGGACAGAAATACAGATAAATACTGGAAGAAGAAAATGGTATAACACAGTGAATAGATACTGGAAATTTTTATCTTTGTCCAACTAGGCGTTCAGTATCATTTATTGAAATTCCTTTGTGCTCTTTATTAAACATTTGAACATGGTTTCTTATAGTTAGGGTGTATATTTTAATGACTCAAAAAAGAAGGAAATGTATATAACTACGTCCACAAATACACTATAATCTTTCTTCTGATTTTTTATAAATACTTTATTTTTAAATAATCTCTACACCCAATGTGGAGCTTGAACTCACAACTCCAAGATCAAGAGATGCACGCTCTAGTGATGAAGCCGGCCAGTGTCCCAATTCCTTTTTGTTATTGCTTATTTGGCTAAAATGCTGCCCTTTTCTAGAAGCATATATTAAGTCAATGAATTTATGAAGAAAACACAAGTAAAAATGCTAGAGCTTTTGCATTTTATAAAAAAGCTTTAGGAAATAAATAATATTTTTCATATTCAGTATTTGTCCTCATTTACTATTTATCAACTTAAAAAATTATGAGAAACTGGCAAGCTTACCTAATTAGTTTCAAATATTTAATACTGTTTAAAACTGGTCTCTCTCTTTTTTTTCCCTGAAGCATCTGATAAGGTAGTATAAGGAAAACATTGGAGAAAAATACCCCCTGAGCTATTGGAATAAAAGAAGAGCTTATCTGAGACTTAACCTCATATTTTCTGAAAGACTTTAATCCATACCTAGAATGATTCTTTTAGTAGGAGTGATGTGTTTACCAGCTTCAGGAGTTGAAGAGGAGAGCTGAGCGATGCTCCTCAAATACTGGCCAAGTTGAAGAGAACAATTTGAAAGATCCAAGATTCAAAGGGTTCAAAATGTTTTAAAAGGAAATCTGTATTGAAGTGAATATATTTCCCTACATAATTTTTCCTGCTTCTGTGTTTTCTGACATTGCTTACCTGCCTCACTCTTGGTATTTCTGAATTCTTTCCAGTCATTGCTTCACTGGGAAGAAATCCCTCTTCTTTTCGGCTACTCTATTGAAGTTTTGTTGAAAACACAAGAGGAGAATGAAGAAATGAAAAACAGACTGATCATCGTCAGAACTGTTGGCTCTAATACACGACATGATGTGGTTTTCAGGTCGGGCTGGGGTGGGGTTGAGGTGGGATTCAGACAATTCCTTACGGCCCTGTAAGTAGAATGTCCCTAGTATTTCCTGCTTTTGTTGGAAGGCGGCCCCTAGGTCTGTTCACAAAAGAAGGATCCTACATTCCTGAAGGCTGTGATCACATGTTCCCCTCCCTTGATGTGTTCATCTTAGATTTAGATGGCTCAGAGTGGTTGTCCACAGGCTGGTACCTACAGCCCTGAATTCTGAAGTCTTACCTTTACTTGTCTGCTCCGTAATAGCCGAAACATGAATCATGTACATCCTGCTAGTCCAGTAGTGTGTGTGTGTGTGTGTGTGTGTGTGTGTGTGTGTGTAAGGGGACATAAACATACTAGCACAATGTAAGGTGTGGTGGTCAAGACAGATGAGGACTCTGGTCATAGGGACCTTATGCTCTGTGATGAGGTTGAGGCGAAAATAAAGAAATGAATAAAGAAGGGAGAGAAGGAAAGGAAAGAAGGAGGGAAGGAAAAGAAAGAAAGGAAAATACAGGATATGATAGGTGGCAGGGGGATGGGCTGGAAAGATATTAGTGAGCCAGGCTATTGTAGATCTAGTGGTCAGGAAAGGTCTCCTGCAGGAGGCAGAACTTGAGTAAATGATAAGAAATATGCAGGGATGCAAAGAACAATCAGGAGATATTCCAAGCATAGGGAAAAACTAATGCAAAGGGCCCCTAGACTGGAAGAATCTCAGTGTGTTTGAGGAATATTTCTTTTTTTAGAGTTTTAAAAATATATATTTTTTATTTTATTATTTATTTATTAATTATTATTATTATTATTATTATGTTCAGTTAGCCAACAATGAGGAATATTTCTGTGGCTGGAATGGAGTGGGTGAGGGAAGAGTAGTCCGAGATGAGAGGGGACAAATCATGGAACGTTTGGCCAACAAAGGCTAGGAGTTCAGGTTTTATTCTAAATGTGACAGAAAGCCATCCAGGGCTTTTCAGTTATGATAGGATAGAGGATAACTTGATTTGATATGCATTTTTAAAAGATCACACACTGATGTACATTTTAAAGATTTTATTTCTTTGACAGAGAGACAGTAAGAGAGGGAACACAAGCAGGGGGAAGGGTGGAGGGAGAAGCAGGCTTCCCACTGAGCAGGCTCCATCCTAGGACCCTGGGATCATGACCTGAGCTGAAGGTAGACACTTAATGACTGAGGCACCCAGTTGCCCTGATGTACCTTTTAAAAGATCACACATTCTTTTTTTTTTTTTTTTTAAGATTTTACTTATTTATTTGACAGAGAGAGAGAGATCACAAGTAGGCAGAGAGGCAGGCAGAGAGAGAGGGGGAACCATGCTCCCTGCTGAGCAGAGAGCCCGATGCGGGACTCGATCCCAGGACCCTGAGATCATGACCTGAAGGCAGGTGCCCCAAGAACACATTCTTGAAAGAAAGCATAGGAGAGCAAGGTATACAATGGAGGAAGGAGGCGATTCAAGAAACCATAGCTGTAAGTCCAGTTAAGAAGTGATGGTGACTGACACTGGCGATGTGGTTTAGGAGAGAAGCAGGGAAGTAGATGGTTCTAGATAGGATTTAACGATAGAGAGGACAGGACTGCCCCATAGACTTGGATATACAAGGTGAAGGAGAGAACGGCCTCAAATTTAAGTTGTAGATTTTGGCTGGAGACACTAGATGGTTGGAGGTGCCTTTTGGAAAAGCTGGAGGAAAATCAGATTGGGGAAGGGTTGTGGAGTTGTTTTGGGCAGTTATTTCTGAGACATCTAAGTGAAGATTCAAGTAGATCATTGGATATATAAGTCCAGGGATTTACATTTTGTGACCAAGACAAACCTAGAGACTTGATTTGGCTTTTACCATCTTATAGATGTAATTCGAATCATTAGGCTGGATGAAATCTAATAGGATGTAGCCCTCATCCACTCTAATATTTAGAGGATGGAAAGAAGAGGACTAGTCAGCAGAGATGTCTGAGAAGTAGCAGCTCTGTTAGAGAAAAGTAGGAAGGGGATGTCATGGAAGCCAAGAAAAGGAGATATTTCAAGAATGGTAAAGTGGGCAACTGTTTTGATTGCTTGATTGTTGATGGAAAAGGACTGGGTAGAAGTATCTAGAGTGATCACAGTAGAATAATTTTTGTGGGTGGAACAGATTGTAGCATATTGGAGTAAGTGAGGATTGTGGAGATCGTGACTGGAAGCTACTCTTCCAAGAAGTTTAAAATCAAGGGAGTTGTTTGTTTTAAAATTAGATTAGGAGTACATTTGTAAACACAGTGGTGTGAAGTAAAATTCAGTACTTGGAAAACAGTGAAATACAGCTTCTATAGACATGCTTAGAAATTTAAAATATCACTTGATTTCTCTCAGTGGATTCAAAGGGTGTTTTTTGTTGTTTTTTTTTTTTTTTTGTGGAAAGAATTTGTTCCTTTTCAAATTTGGAGAGTTTATTAGTTCTCAAGCAGGTTGAAGCCAAAGAATTCCTTGTGAGAGTCATACTTTCAGGGGTGAGGCTTCGCAGTTCACAGTATAGAGCATTTTTTTTCCCCAAAGAAACCAGAAAGAATAAAAGGTTCTTTCAAAGGTTAATGCAGAACTGTAGACACTGAGAAACGAAATAAAACACTTTCACAAGAGATGTATAGAGAGGTATCCAATTCAAACCCTGGAAAATGATACCAGGTAATCCAACCTATTTATTTTTTTTTCTTTTTTTAAATTTAAATTTAAGTAGCCAACATATTGTATATCATTAGTTTCAGATGTAGAGTTCAGTAATTTATCAGTTGCATATTAACACCCAGTGCTGATCATATCACGTGCCCTCCTTAATGCCCATCACCCAATTACCCCCTCCTCCCACCCTCTCCCTTCCAGTGACCCTCAGTTTGTTTCCTGTGGTTAAGAGTCTCTCATGGTTTGTCTCCTTCAACCTATTTATCTTTAAAAATGTACATGTATCTGAAGTCTTCTTGACAGAATAGGGAAGGCAAAAGTGAGGCACTGCAGAAATAGAGACTACAGGTAGGTGCAGGGAGTCAATGGCAATTTTGTAGAGAACCTGGGGAGCAGTGAATGGGGGAAGTTCACAGAGTCAGCATGATCAGGGACAGGCAGCCACGAGTAGTACTAAGCGGGGCAGTGGGGACTCACTCAAGGCTGATTGCTGCATTGAAACTGGTGGGAAGTAAGCACATTAAGATGTCAGAAGTTTTTAAACAGAGGAATAGGTTTTTTTAATGATATCAAGGTATTTCTTTTTGATATTAAAGTATCCATTCTGACTTCGACTTTCTCTTAGAGTTTCATACTATAAGCTTTTGAGGTGGTCAAGCCAACAAGCGTTTTGGAGAATATGAAAACTGGAATAATGCATCTGTTTTGAGGATTATGACATGGCAGACACATTTCATCATTTCAACAGTCAACATTTCACTCTTCTTCCAGGGTGTTCCTCCATGCTTAAACTACTAAGAACCTCACATGCCTTCCATCTGAACTTAATATAATGATTAGGAAAATGCTTTAAGAGCCTGAGGATCTCATTCAAAGGAAAAGTCAGAAACCTATGGAAATTAGAAAACAGGTCAAAGAGAGGCATGCATGCATGCATTCATTCTTCATTGAACATGTAGATGAACCAGACAGACCAGCTTCACAGATATGTGACCACTGTAGTCATAGAGGGTCCCATACTCAAAATGATTCTGTGCTTGGGTTTAATGCTCCATTGTCATTGTCTTGAAGTTCTTAATAATTTTATGGTTGAGCATGTGATTTTTTAAGTGAAGTCTGATGGGATAATGGAACATGAGCAAAGGAGATATACACAACATGTGTATCTTATTCTCAGTATGTATACCTTATTCTTTCCTGTCCCATTCCCACATAGCATATGTGATAGCCTTGATGAGCATAGAATTCCAGGGACCCATGATGGGTGGGAGTTCAGTGAGACTCAAACAAGTAGAAGAAAATCGTGTTACACTGAGGACTAAGTATGCAAGTGTCCTGACAACCCCCAAAGGCCACAATTTCCATTTAAACCAGAACTTGCTTCAAACAGAGAAAGAAGACCAATATTGATGTTCTAAGAAATGGACCATCAAGGAACCTTATCATATTCTTTCTTAGCTTTGTTTCATTGAAAATGATAATACAGAAAGGGAAAGACAACTCCTTTTCCTTTCAGCTGTCCATACTCATTAGTAAACTGAGGGTAGACAGTGTTGGTAGAATGTGCATATATAAAGAAGTGAACTCAAATAGTTGACTTAGTTGTGTGCAGTATTTCTACTCATGGTAAAAATATCATATGCATGTGCAAGCTAAGAAATACAAACTGTAATTTTGATGATTCCACATACAAATTAATGCAAGTATATTTTCATTTGAGCTGGCAACATACAATGTCAAGATGAGTGGTACAACTCATGCTAATAAATTAAAATTAACATTTTGAGCAATCTTAAGTAGCAAACAAGAGCACCATGACCAGCTGAGAGAGAGAGAGAAAATATAGAAGAATACTTGATATTTTAATACTTATTACTTTAATAATATAATAGTACTTTTCTCCTACTTTTTAACAAGGAGTCCTGCTTATCATTCTTCAGGGACCCCACAAATTATGTAGCTGAACCTGGGGACATATATTATGCTAGGAAACAGGAATATAATGATAGATAAGTAAGACAGACTCTTACCCTCATGGAGTTTGTTTCAGAGGGGGAATTCCATAATAACAATTGCTATAAGAGATACAAAGAAAAGGTATGAGTGTTATGAAAATGGAAAAATGGGAGAAGCTGCTGTGATGGACATTGTTGATTGCCTATTCAATAGTCCTTCTCCTTTGCCAACAAAATTTTTCTACTTTAGAAATTAAAACTGCCAGACCCCCAGACCCCCACCATACAGAGTCTGTGAATTCTATTCTAATAAATAAATTCTAATGTTGTTTGAATGGAATGTTTGCTGGCATAGGTGCATTTTAAGAGAACATTTTCCTCCCTGATAAAGACAGAAGCATCTGAGAAGAAAACCCTCCCCTTCTTTCTTACTTTAGACATTGCTGTATAAGGACATGATGCTTGGAGCTGTGGTAGCTACCTTGTGACTAGGAGGGGAAAGTCAAGAAACTGCCAGAAAGCTCACTTAGCACTCAAATGTAACTTTGAACTCCTGAGTCAGTCCAGAACTAAATGCCTAGAGAGTTCCCGTCAGGTAAGGAAAAGTGAATTCTCGTTGCTAAAGATATTTTTCATTGGGTATTCTGTTGCTGGCAGTCAGCACGACCCGGCTCATAGATGGGTCGACTCTGGATGATCAGGGAGACTTCCCCCAACAAAGTGGTATTTCATATACCCCAAAGGAGGATCAGGAATTAAGTTTCCCAAGATTTGAGAAAATAGCATTCCGGGTAGCCAGAATAAATGTATTGGAGGCCCTAAATTAGGAAGGTGTGTGGCGCATCTGAGAAGCAAAGAGCCCCGAGTGTATGAGCTGGAGACCAGAGCGGGTGTTCAGCATCCTGGACAGCGGATTCGGGCACAGATCAGCAGACAGACGACGCCACAATTTTCCTTCTGGAGGATGGTGACACGCTTGTTGCTGTTACTCTTTCAACCATCCAGGAAATGTCAGGTTCCAGCACTCAGTGCATGGGCTTTCCCGCATCTGTCTGGGAGCACACGTTTTCTTTGTATTTGCATTGACGGTTCCCCTAGTGGGAGGCGGGAGCCCTGCCTGCGTGTAGCTACTGTGAAGAGTGACACAGAGGTTATCAGAGCTTTTAGCAAACTGTAAGCCTTTTGGCACACCACCCTCCTTGTTTTCATAACTAAGCGAAAATTTTGTGGCGGTGGCAGAGAGGAGAGAGAAAAATCTGTGGGGGCGTGTGCCTCAGCAGAGATACGTAAAATATTTCTGTTAAAGACCTGGAAGATTCCCCGAATGATAAAAATAATGAGCAAAATCAAGTCATCCGGAGTATTAGCATAATTGCAGTTTTAATGTTTGGAATCCAGTCAGCCTCCGCGTGTGGCCTGGGTACCCCACGAGCCCTGCAATGACACCTGCAGGAAGAAGGCTGTCAGAGCTATTGTCATCACTGTGTTTGTCAACAGAGCGTCTCAGTCCTTGGACTCCGTGCCAGGAGAGAGGAGAGCTCGGCTTTACAAAACAAGACACATACCTCAGAGGCCCATTTAAATTGCAGTTTGCACAACACAATGGCGGTGACTTTCTGTAATTTGTGGGAGGAAGGAGATGAAATCCCAGGACCTGAGCTCGACACAAGAAGAAAAGCAGGGAGAGGAGATGGAAATGACATCTTAATTATGTTTTTCATAAATTTACATGGCACCCATCAGCATTACAGAAGTATGATGTCACTAATTCTTCTAATTGCCACGTTAGTCCCCTGGAGAAGAAGAGATTGAAGCGACCCAGTGTCTAAGGGGCTTGTCCACAGCGTGAATGCACCAGAGACCCCATGGAAGTAAAACCAGCGCTGTTGATCGAATGAGAGGCTCTCTCTCACCTTTTCTTCTGGTTTTTGATCCTTGGCCCAGACTAGATAGGAAATCAAAGAATCCCGAGGGCAAAAAGTTGCTATTGGCCTTGTGGTATTCAAATGGAATTCAAATCATGACCAGCATGATTTGGTCACCTAATAATCTTCTAAAAAGGAAGGTCTCTGAATCTCTACTAGGGGTTGTGGTGGATTTTTGAGGAAAATCCAAAAGGGGTGTCTAACTGGAGGTGGAGTGGGCGTTTGCGGTCTTACCTGTGTTCATATTCTCTCATTCTCTCTCAATCATTTGACAGATATTAGTTGAGTGCCTGTTATGTGCTGGGCACACTGCTAGGTCCTAGTAGAATATTAATGATGGGAGAGAGTACCAGAGAATGGTGCCTGCTGCAGGAAATAGGACAAGGAAAAGGGAGAGAATCTGGATAAGGCAACCAGGAAAAGAATCTTTAAAACACGAAATATGAGTGAAGTCCTGTGGGAAAACTGGGGACACATTCTGGTAAAGAAGTCTGCAAGTACAAAGGCCCTGAGACAGGAGAAAGAACAGCAAGAAGAAACCAGTGTGACTGGATTTAAGGAGAGAGAGGGTAGGGGGTAGGAGATGCAGTTGGAAAGCTATTCCCTCATGACAGCTCCCGCCATCCTCTGTGCTAGGTGCTGCTTCAGAGGAAAGTTCTATGTCTTCCTTCTTTTGTTGATTCCATTAAAAAAAAAAAAAAAAGATTTTATTTATTTGAGAGAGAGAGAGAGAACAAGGGAGAGGGAGAAGCAGAGCAGGGATCCCCAGGTGGGGCTCAATCCCAGGAGTCTGGGATCAGGACCTGATCCAAAGGCAGACGCTTACCTGATTGAGCCACCCAGGTACCCCCTTTCATTGGTTCTTTTGCAAGATTCTTCAGAATCACAAAGTTGAAGACCAAGAACGCCCTGCCCAGGAAGCCTCAGTGTCCTCTTTCTCTCCTGCCTGTTCTGCAGAGAGGCACTCAACAACCTTATTTTGCCATAGAAAAAACACCTGGTGGGTATTATGGAGGGGCATGTATTGCATGGAGCACTGGGCATGGTACATAAACAATGAATTCTGGAACACTGAAAAAAAAAATTAAAAACAAAAAACCCTAAGATGTTATTCTATGCCATTTTTAAGGTAGTTTATGAACTAGGAATGAACAGTAACACAGTCAGTTCCTGGGAGTCTCCAGGAACCAAATGCTCCCTTACTTGGCACCTGCTTCCACAAAGGGATGCTAATGGAGAGGATTTTTGCAAAACCAGCATTTAGTATTCAGACACACCTTTTGTCAGGAGGATTGGCTTCAATGTATAAAGTAGTGTGAAAAGTGGTTCTGAAAAGAGTCTCTCACCTATCTCTGTGTGGACCCTGACAGATGACACTGCTTCCCCATCCAAAAGAGATCAGCACGGCTTTGTGCATTTATGGATTTATTTTCTGTGTATAAATCCAAATCACGTAACGTAAATCCTGGCTCAAAGGATCTATATGACTTCTTTTTTTCTGCTGTGGCCAAAGCTGTGATCAGGTACTCAATCTCTGAAATTTCAAAAAGTCTTACAAATCAAATGTTTTTTGCTTCTTGCCTTGACTCCCTTTTGGTTTAGATTTTAGGGTCACTTGAGCCTATGCAGGTAAGGCCAGGTCCACCTATGCTCTCTTAGCCTGAGTGAAAAGATTTAGTACAAGGAACTGAAGAAATTTGATGATGAAGATGACCTCCATCCCTTACAACTGTGATGTCTTGAGTCGACTGAGGCCATATCTTTGCTGTTGTTTTCTACTGCATCTAGTATACTGCCTGGCATATAGGAGATACTCATTAAGCATTTGCTGAATGAATGAAATATTAACAAAAATAGGAACCACAGTGAATGAATTATAATTAAGACCATTTTCTCTTTGTGTAAGATAAGACAATTTAAAAAATTCCAATATACCCTCCTGTAGTATTTCATTTACTTTTTATTGTTAAAAATGGCTTTATATATAACTACTAATGTTACAAATGTATAAATGTGATGATATTATAACATTGTTTTCCTCATTCATTTTTTTCCCCTCCCTCTGCCTTCCAGCCCTCCAGACCTCTGCTCCCACCTAGTAATGTGTGTGATTAAGAGCCTGAATTTAGGGGCGCCTGGGTGGCTCAGTGGGTTAAAGCCTTTGCCTTTGGCTCAGGTCATGATCCCAGGGTCCTGGGATCGAGCCCCACATCATCGGGCTCTCTGCTCAGCAGGGAGCCTGCTTCCTCCTCTCTCTCTGCCTGCCTCTCTTGCCTACCTGTGATCTCCGTCTGTCAAATAAATAAATAAAATTTTTAAAAAGCCTGAATTTAAAGATTTTTAAAATTTATTTATTGAAGAGAGAGAGTGAGAGCATGGGGTGTGGGATCAGAGGGAGAGGGAGAAGCAGACTCCCTGCTAAGCAGGGAGCCCAATATGGGGCTTGATTCCGGGACCCTGAGATCATGACTTGAGCTGAAGGCAGACACTTAAACAACTGAGCCACTCAGATGTCCCAAGAGCCCGAGTTTAAGGGGCAATATCCTTTATTCTCATCCCAGCACCATCACCCTATGGTGTGACCTTAGGAAAGTTTAATAAATATTCTGTGACCTAGTTTTCTTATCTATAAAATGATGATCATGAAACCTACCTCAAAGATGAGAATTAAATGAACTAATACATGTAAAGTGAGTAAAGAAGAATGTCTGTCTCCTGCTCCTATCCATATATATATATGGACTGGCTATGGGCAGAAGGCTTCAGTTCCTCACCAGGTGGGCCTTTTTAAATTTTTTTTTTTTTTTTTTTTTTTTAATTTTATTTATTTGTCAGAGAGAGGGAGAGAGAGCGAGCGAGCACAGGCAGACAGAGTGGCAGGCAGAGGCAGAGGGAGAAGCAGGCTCCCTGCCGAGCAAGGAGCCGGATGTGGGACTCGATCCCAGGACGCTGGGATCATGACCTGAGCCGAAGGCAGCCGCTTAACCAACTGAGCCACCCAGGCGTCCCCAGGTGGGCCTTTTTATAGGGCTGCTCATAATGAGGCAGCTAACTTCCTCCAGAGTGAGTGATCTGGACAAGGAGGAGGAAGTTGCTGTGCCTTTTATGACCCAGTCTCCAATCCTTGTAACATTACAATTTAAATATGCTTACATTGATTTTTAAATGGCTACATTTAAAATAGCTTCGGAGTTTCCAGTCTTGGTTCAAAGGTAACCATTTGTTTGCATATGTATCCACCAAGAGTTCTTACAAAATCTGTTTTATTTATTTATTTATTTTTTATAAAGACCTTATTTGTTTGAGAGAGAGAAAAAGAATAAGCAGTGGGGAGGGGCAGAAGGAGAGGGAGAAACAGCTTCCCACTGAGCAGAGAGCCTGACTCAGGGCTCTCAATCCCAGGACCCTGGGATCATGACCTGAGCCGAAGGCAGACGCTTAACCCACTGAACCACCCAGGCACCCCTTTTTGTCTTTTTTATTATAGGCATAGTGGGTGTGAAATGACATCTCTCCACAGTTTTAGTCTGCATTTCCCTAAGTACGAATGATGTTGATCATGTTTTTATTGCTTATTTATCAGTTGTGTATCTTCTTAGGCAGAGTGGCTAATTTATATTCTTTGCCCATTTCTAAAATGGGTTATTTGCTTTTTATTGCTGTATTGTAAGTGTGCTGTATAAATTTTAGATACTAGACCCCCATCAGATGATTTGCAAATATTTTCATCTTATTCTATGAATTGTCTTTTCACTTTCCTGATAGTGCCTTTGAAACAGAAGTGTTAAATTTTTGTGAAGTCCCACTTATCTATTTTTTTCTTTTTGGCTTGTTCTACTAGTGTCATATTTAAGAGGCCATTGCCTACTAGAAGGTCATGGCAATTTACACAATTTTTTTCTAATGCTTTTTTATTTAGTCTTCAATCCATTTTAAAACAGTGTTTTATTATGGTGTGAGATAAGGATCCAAATACATTTTTCTTTTTCTTTTTGCATGTAGATATCAAGTTTTCCCAGTACTATTTGTTACAAAGGCTATTCTTTCCCCAGTTGAATTTTCTTGGCATTCTTGTCAAAAATCAGTTGCCCATGGGTGCCTGGGTGGCTCAGTTGGTTTAGTGTCTGCTTTCAGCTCAGGTCATGATCCCAGAGTTCTGGGATCAAGTCCTGCATTAGGCTATCTGCTCAGTGGGGAGTTTGCTTCTCCCTCTTCCTCTATCCCTGCCCCCTGCTCATGCCCGCTCAGGTGCCCGTGCACGTGCGTGCACGCACACTCTCTCTCACACACACACTCTCTTTCAAATAAGTCTTTTAAAAAAATCAATTGCCCACAAATATATGTGTTTTTTTTTTTTTTCTGGACTCTCAGTTCTATTCCACTGATCTACATGCCTGTGCTTTTTACACGGCCACATAGTTTTATGTATTTTAGCTTTGTAGTAAATTTTGATATGCAAGTCCTCTAATTTTGTTTTTCTTTTCTGAGATTGTGCTATTCTAGATTCCTGCATTTCCGTATAAGTCCCATGTGAATTTCATTTTTGCATTGCTCATTGTTAATTTACAAAAACACAATTGATTTTTATACATTGATCTTGTAAACTGCAACCTTGCTAAGCTAATTTATTAGTTGTAATAGTTTCTTGAGGATTTAATATATAGAACATTATATCATTTGCAGATGAAGATAGTTTTACTTCTTCCTTTCCAATCTAAATGCTTTTTATTTCTTAATCTTGCCTAATTGCCCTGTTTAGAACCTCTGTTACAAAGCCAAATATAAGTGGTACATCTAGACACTCTTGTTTTGTTCATGATCCTAGGCAGAATGCTCTCAGTCTTTCCCCCTTTTAGCTGTGGGTGTTTTTAGATGCCCTTTACCAGGTTGAAAAACCTCTCCACCCTCCCACTGTCCACTCCCCAAACCCTTTAGGAACCAGAAAGCAGCCAACAAGAAGAGGAAGTGGAAACAACTGATGCAAAGACTACTACTATACCTTTCCCAGGTATAGAAGTTCCTGCCTGGAGAAAAGGAAGTGTTAAGAACTGTGAATGGTTTGAGAGTTTACTGGGAAGTTAGCCTGTAACTATTTTGTGGATGCTGTTGGGGATAAAAGACTTCTGGGCCAGAGACAAAGAATGGTATATTACTCATAGCAGTTGTGCTTTTATGCTGGTTCCCTGAGCCTCAGTTCCCATAGGGTGATGCAAAGGGAGCCAAGTTATGCCTGCATTTGCAGTGGATTATGCTAGGAAAATAACTCTAGAGAATCCAGATGTTTTAACATTTTTTAAAAATTCAATTTAATTAACCTATAGTGTATTATTAGTTTCAGAGATAGAATTTAGTGATTCATCAATTGCTTATAACACCCAGTGCTCATTCCATCTAGTGCCCTCCTTAATGCCCATCACTCAGTCACCCCATCCCCCCACCTACCTCCCCTCCAGCAACCCTCAGTTTTTTCCCTAGAGTTAAGAGTCTTTTATGAGGTGCCTGGGTGGCTCAGTGGGTTAAAGCCTCTGCCTTCAGCTCAGGTCATGATCTCAGGGTTCTGGGATTGAGCCCTGCATCGGGCTCTCTGCTCAGCAGGGAGCCTGCTCCCCCCGCCCCACACCCCACCTGCCTCTCTGCCTACTTGTCATCTCTGTCAAAGAAATAAATAAAATCTTAAAAAAAAAAGAGTTTCGGGACACCTGGGTGGCTCAGTTGGTTAAACAGCTGCCTTCGGCTCAGGTCATGATCCCAGCATCCTGGGATCGAGTCCCACATCGGGCTCCTTGCTCAGTGGGGAGCCTCTTTCTCCCTCTGCCTCTGCCTGCCACTCTGTCTGCCTGTCCTCGCCCTCTCTCTCTCTTAATCTGACAAATAAATAAAAATCTTTTAAAAAAAAAAAGTCTCTTATGGTTTGTCTCCTTCTCTGATTTCATCTTATTTTATCTTTCCTTTCTTTCCTCTATGTTCACCTGTTTTGTTTCTTAAATTCCATTTATCAGTGAGATTATGTGATAATTGTCTTTCTATGATTGACTTATTTCACTTAGTATAATACCCCCAAGTTCCACCCATGTTGCACATGGCAAGATTTCATTCTTTTTGACGGCTGAACAATATTCCATTGTGTATATATATACCACATCTTCTTTATCCATTCATCTCTTGATGGACATCTGGGCTCTTTCCATATTTTGACTATCGTGGAATTTGCTGCTATGAACTTTGGGCCCACATGCTTTCTTTTAAAAGAGTAAACATGCCTGCCCTTTTCTCCAGAGGGAGACATAATTTTTATTATAATGGACAGCAAGCAGTCTGCTCTTCTGTTCCTTTCTCCTGAGGGAGACCCTCTCTCTGTCTTCTATGGCTGTTCACTATACAAAGATCCTGGAAAAAGAACATTGGAAAGTCAATGCCTCTCTATCCAGATATGCAGAAACATGGGAGAATTATTTCCTACCACAGGAAGTTATAAGTTAGCCATAAGTTTGAATGAAGTTGGAAATTTTGTCTCTAACATGGAATGGGACCTTCTAAGTAAGATTTGAAAATTTTCTTTATCATTCAAATTGACCATAGAATGTTATGTTACATGAAAATGATCAGAGAAGAGATATCAAGAGGGCAGGGAAAGAACTCTCTTACCCTAAGTAAAATGTAAGGAGATAGCAGGAGAAAACAATTTAAGTTGTTTTATTATTAATTCTTTTTTAAAATTTATTATTATTAATTCTTAATGATTGATTAGTATACCCATTTTATAAGAATTTGATGAATAATCCTAAAGCCATCAATGACCTGGAAATCTGGAAATAAAGTATAGCCAAACCTTCTGCAAACTGGAAAAGAGAATTGCAAAGTCAGGATTAGAAAAATCTTACCTTCTCTCTTCTTTTTCTTCTCTGTTTGGTCTCTCATCTGTGCTTCTTCTATCTGTTTGTTCTAATTTACTTTCTGTGGATCACCTTCCTTTGCTTACTCATTTTTTGCAGTGTGCGAGAGGCTCTGCTTTGCCATTTTCCCCACCTCTGATCTTGCCTCTGCATGAACTTTTTTAAAAAAATATTTTACTTATTCATTTGAGAGAGAGAGAGAGAGAGAGAGTAAGAAAGCATGAGAGGGGAGGTCAGAGAGAGAAGCAGACTCCCCATGGAGCTGGGAGCCTGATGTGGGACTCGATCCCAGGACTCTGGGATCATGACCCGAGCTGAAGGCAGTCATCCAACCAACTGAGCCACCCAGGCACCCCTCTGCATGAACTTTTAACACTAGATCCCAGACCATTTGGCAATAGTCATTTTGCCTCTTGGTTCAAATTCTCCATTGAGAAATCATATGGTTATGTTCAGCCAGTGAATTAACCTCCCTCAGTCAAGTGTTAATTTGATCAGTATTCTGGAGGTGGATCTGTGATTAGGGTCTAATGAGGTCATGAGACAATAATAAGGCCACAGCCCCTATAAACATGGTTATGTTCTGTAAAATGGTAGCTGAGGAAGAGGCAAGTGCCCCAAAGTACATTTTTAAATCCTGACTTGAATGTGATCTGAATTCAGAAGAACTTCCATGTGTGAGACATAGTATGACTTGAAATTTAAAAATCTGACTTGTTATGTGAAAATTAAAAATGGGAAACCTTACTAAAATGGAGTTCCAGAGCTTTTGGGAGGGATAGCTCTCATGCACAACCACACTGTCAATTACAGACCCAGCAGGAAGAGACAGACTTGACCTTGCACATGGATACTACTCTCCATCTGGAGGAAGAGATGCTTTTCTTATCCACTGGGGCAACAGCTCCGCCCGTGAGAAGCCACTGCACTTCAAGCTCCCAGTTTCCTCCAACAGGCTTTTGTTCAGTTCGTAACAGCCTTCCCAACCGACCCCCTTTCTCCTTAAAAAAGCGTGCCTCTCCTTGGTTCCCTGGTCTTGCCTGTGGTTTTGCCACATCTTGTTTGTCTTGGATTGCAATTCTTTTTCATTCTCCAATAAGCCCATCTATTGCTGGTAAAATAACTGATAGTTTTACTTTTAAGGTTAATAATTGGGAATGTCTATAAAATTTCAAGGAATTGTAATTGAGTTCTATAAATGCCTGATATTGGCCGTGACCGCTTGGTGCTCTGTGGGGCAGGGTCAGGCCAAACTATCCCACTTATAGCCCACTCCAAGCCTCCTGCTCCACCCAAGGGAGATGGAGCGCCCCTGAGCAAATGACCTGAAACAAGGGAGGGGGACAATTAGCTACTGTCCCTAAAATGCACACAAAGGACATTTTTCAAGGTTTTCTTATTGTGCATAAATCTAATGCAATTGTGCTATTAATGTTATCTCTATAACGATTTAAGTGACTCTTTAAAAGATACCCAACAAGAAAAGTCAGGCATCTTTTTGCTCCTGGTTGAGAACTAAACACTTGGGGTAATCCTAAATCCTCTTAGTAGCAAAAGTAATTTTTTTTTTAGTAGCAAAAGTAATTTTTATTAGCATTTATGACTTCTAGCTTAGGAAAGACCATGGCTTTTTAAAATGATCTAAAGTGATTGTCTGTAACAGAACTAAGGTAGAGACCAGGCTAAAGGTGAAGTAAGGAAATGAGACAGGGTGGCAATTTTGCTAATTCTTTTTAAAACATTGTTTTCCTTCTCTGTTATTCCTAACCAGTTCTTTATTTTATGGTGTAACAAATCAACTTTACAGATTGATTTAAAAGAAAGCTTTCGGGATGCCTGGGTGGCTCAGTGGGTTGGGCCTCTGCCTTTGGCTCAGGTCATGGTCCCGGGGTCCTGGGATTGAGTCCCGCATCGGGCTCTCTGCTTGGTGGAGAGCCTGCTTCCACAACCCACCCCCCTCCCCTTGCCTCTCTGCCTGCTTGTGATCTCTGTCAAATAAATAAAATCTTAAAAAAAAAAAAAAAAGCTTTCAATGACTTTTATGAATTTGCAGATACTGACTTGTAGCTCCCCGTTTTACCTTCCCCTCCCACTCCACCCCCCCAGAGAAAAGCCTTCTTATAAAGGGCTATGGTTGAAATCACTATATTTATTATCATTGTATAAAGAAAGAGGCATTTCTTAAAACATACAGAATCCATTCTTTGATTAAAGCTTTTTGAGGAATGCTTGTCAGTTCAGTATTCTTTTTCATGTCTCCCTGGTTTTTCCAGGGACGGACAATAAGTTATGCAGGCATTTTCTAAAATGGTGAAATGTGTTTTTAGTGGGTGTTTTCTCCAGAGGGAGAATTCCTCCGTTGTTTTGTTTGCTCTGCCCTCAGAAAAGATAGCTCCTTCTCCAGTATCATTTTGAAGGTCACTTAAGCCCAAACTGCTTTAGGCCATCTTTCATTTTCATGTAGATTTGTTGGCTCTTTTGTTTGTTTGTCCAGAAGGACATTTCGTTCTTTGTCCTAGGGCTGACTTTGAAAAAGAAGCTAATCACATAAGTGAAAAACAGTCAATTATGCTGTTTGGGTAAGTTTAATATATTGTTGGTTTCCCCACCGCTCAGCCTGGCTCTAAGACTGCCAGTTAAGGGCAGAGATGCTCAAGAGGTTTTGTGTCCGTGCAAGCCTGTGTGTGAGAAAGAGAGAGAGAGAGAGAATCTGAGAAGCAGATTCTCAGAAAAGTTGCAGAATGCAGAGCAAAGCTTCAAATGCAGAATTTGGGTTATAAACAAACAAGGACTATTAAAGCATGGGTCCATGCAATTAAAACATGCTGAATTTTGTCAGTTCAGTAATGCAAAATGGTACAGCCACTTAGAAGAGGTAAGCAGTTTCTTAAAAGGTTAAATATATACCTGCTGTCTCATCCAGCTAGTGCACTCCTAGGTAGTTACCTAAGAGAAGCGAAAACTTACGTCTGCACATCCTCTGGGATGGGACGCTTCAGAAGCACTATTATTCAGACTCGTCCTGCCCTGGTAACACCTGAATGTCCATCAACTGATAAATGGATCCATAAAACGTAGGTATCCCTATTCAGTGGCATTCCATATTCATCAGTGAAAAGCAGCCAACTACTCATCTAAGCAACAACATACAGGCACAGTCTCGAAACCAGCACGCTCAGAGAAACGAATCACATACAGAAGACTGCTTACAACATGCTTTAGTCTGTTTGACTGCTATAACAAAACACCAGAGACTGATTTATAAAGAACAGAAATTTATTTCTCACAGTTCTGGAGGCTGGGAAGTCCAAGATCAGGCTGCTAGCAAGGTCAGGGTCTGGGGAAGGTCCTCTTCTGATATGCAGGCTGCTGACTCCTCCTGTCTTCTCATGCTGGAAGGGTTGAGGGCTCTCTCTTGAGCCTCTGTTTTTTTACAGATTTTATTTATTTGATAGAGACACAGTGAGAGAGGGAACACAAACAGGGGGAGTAGGAGAGGGAGAAGCAAGCTTCCTACCAAGCAGGGACCCCAACGCAAGATTCGATCCCCCCAGGACTCTGGGATCATGACCTGAGCCGAAGGCAGGTGCCTGACCTAATGACTGAGCCACCCTGTTGCCCCTCTTAACTCTCTTTTATGAGAGCACTAATCCCATTCGTGAGGGGGAAGCTGATGAGTTCAGAAGCTAAGTGAGGTCCAGAGCCTACCACCAAGAAAGAATTCTTGAAATGTCTTTGGTGCAAAATGGTGATTTGTTAAATCATGGGGACAGGACCCGTGGGCAGAGAGAGCTGCTGTCCTGGGGGATGTGAGGGGTGGCTGATTATACACTATGGTTTTGGGGGAGGGAAGGAAAAGGGAGGGTTTGAAAGAACTTCCAGGTATTAAAGACCACACACAGGATACCGGAGGCTTTCCTATCTGTCAGGTTAAGGTGGTTTTTCCTTTTAGTAAGGCATTAACAGTAAGATACTTGAGAGCTTCCTAGAGGAATGTCACACTCCTGCTATCACACGTCCTTGTCTATGAACTTTAAGCTTAGAAGAAATTCAACTTTTTTTTACATTTCCCTCTGCCTCAGCCTTCCTCAATATTATGGAGGGGAGGATGATGTTAGGGCTTCAGGAACTGAGTTATGGGTCTCTGGAAGATAGGCTGTTGATAAGAAAGCTTCTTTCTTGGGATACCTGGGTGGCTCAGTCTGTTAAGTACCTACCTTCAGCTCAGGTCATGATCCCGGAGTCCTGGGATTGAGTCCCATATCAGGCTCTTTGTTCAGCAGGAAGCATACATCTCCCTCTCCCGCTCCCCCTGCTTGTGTTCCCTTTCTCCTTATGTTTCTCTGTCAAGTAAATAAATAAAATCTTTTAAAAATTTAAATTAAAAAAATTAAATTTAAAAAATTTAAAAAATCTAAAAAAAAAAGAAAAAAGCCTTTCTTATAAATCACTGAGAAATTTGTAATTATATATTATATTATTATTATATATAATAATATATATATATTATTTATATATATATTATTATATATATATATATAATATATATATATTATTTAATATATATTATTTATATGATATATATAATATATTATATAATTATTTATTTATTAATTAATATCTAATTAATAAATTTAATCAATAAATATAATAATTAATATTATATATTCTATATTATCTATAATATATAATATATAAATATATTAAAAAATAAATAATATATAATATATTAAATATATTATTTATTTTTAATATATTTATATATTATATATCATATATATTATTTAATTATTTGATATATATTAAATAATTAAATATATAAAATATATTATTTAATATATATTAAATATTAAATATTAAATAATTAAATATATGAAATATATTATTTATTTTATATATATTATATATAGTTAATATATATTATATATATAAATATATTTTGCCACTAAATTATTCATTCTTACTCTGAATGTTTGTGCTTAAAAACTGAACTGTTCCACATGGTTTCTTTTTCCACTATAGGGTATGCCACCTTTGGCTTTCTGATGTTTCCAGTGTCCTAACATTCACTTTCTGATGTCTACCCTGTCTGTATTTGTAGATAGATCTGTATTTCATTTTGGGAGTTAAAACATAACCCACTAATAATGAGGTATTTCTTTTGGCCTTATCACCCTCCCTGGAAGTAAGATGACAGCCTTATCTGAAATTATAGATTATTTATGGGAGAGGAAATTGAAGTTCAGAAAAGGCAATGGACTAGCTCAATACCCCTGCTGTTGGCTGGGCTAGAGCTCTATCCTTTCGGGAACTGTCCATGTGCCCTTGTCACTGTATCTTGTAAGGCACTATGTTTCCAACTACCTCCAGTTGAATCGATCACTCATTTTTGGAAAGGATGCACTTATTCTTATATGTATGTATTGTTTTGACCCCAAGTCACAGAACAAACCTACACACAGAAATTTATTTTAATGAACTGAATTCATTGGAACGTTCAAGGGAGCAGGATGGTTCTCCATGCACTTCACTGTTATTAGTGAGAAAGAGTATTCAACAGCTCTGTGCCAGAAGCAGGGCTAGGTTCTGGGACTAAAGGCAGGGCTGGAGCTAGGGTGTAGAGAGAGGAAGGTGTTAAGGAGTGTTAGTTACATTGTGACTTTGTACATGCTGGGCTTCTGGTCTACCACTGGCGTTTCTGCTGTGGCTTGAACTGAGCTACCTTTGCTCTCATACTGCTTCTCTAACACTTCTGAACCTTTGCATGTGGTGTTCTTCCCACGTTTCTCTTTGTCTCCTCCCTTCAACCTCTTCCTCTGCCCCTCCCCCAACTTGTGCTCTAAATAAATAAATAAAATCTTAAAAAAGAACACAAACTGATATATCTCAGAAAAGTTTTAAGCTACAGGGGTAACAACAGACATAATTTTTTTCCAGATAATAAGAAAATTTAATTCATCATATTATGGTCACTTAGAGGTCCCCCCCCCAATTATTATATAAAATGCACAGATTTTACAAATCACACTTTCAGTAATGAGTAAGGCTATGATTTTAGAGTCAGAAGATACTATTAACAGAAGAGAAATGCAAATAGAGGAAAAACATGCACCAAGCATCTCAAAGCATCTGTAGTAAACTGAAAAAGAAAACCAGAATTCTTTTTGTGGTTTTTTCAGATGATTAATTATAACCGCTAATATATATCAAGTGCCTATATTTGGCAGACATTGTGTTAGGCCACATACATGAAAAACTTGTTTAATTTTTATTCTCAAACCTTATGCATTAAGGGCAACCCATTTTTTTTTTTAAAGATTTTATTTATTTATTTGACAGAGAGAGAGATCACAAGTAGGCAGAGAGGCAGGCAGAGAGAGAGGGGGAAGCGGGCTCCCTGTTGAGCAGAGAGCCCGATGTGGGGCTTGATCTCAGGACTCTGGGATCATGACCTGAGCCGAAAGCAGAGGCTTTAACCCACTGAGCCACCCAGGCGCCCCAAGGGCAACCCATTTTACAGATGGGAAAACTGAACTTACTAGTGGAATCTCACCTAATGTCATGCATTGGTATGTAGTTATCTGCTCTCTCAGTCAAAAGCTTACTATAGGAATTTACTGGCAAAAGAGTCAACTAATACTGTATTATTTATCCTTCAAATTAGACAGTTTTTCTACAATGAGAATTTGTAACTAACACTTTAGCACCAGGATACATGATTAAGATGAAATAAAAGTGTTTTTGTTTAATGAACTGTTGTTCCCATCTGCCTTTTTTTTCCAATTGAAATTGGAGGACTGGTGCATTCTGTACATAAGTGGAAGCTGGCCAAGAGGCCTTGGTTTTTGAGTAAAAAGACAGGTCAGACATTCACTGTTCAGTAATTGAAAGAAGGATACTTCAACCAGAAACTTTCAAAGAAAGCAGGATACCTCAATCATTTCCATATAAAAGACACCGGGGTTGGAATTCAATAGCTTTGTTTCTTCTTTGGAGAAAAGAATGTAGCTTTTGTCAGCTGATAAAAGTTTGATCAGTGGAAGAGGGGCCCCTGTACATATTCTAGGCGGAAAATAGTTCTGTGACTGTTGCCTTATGCTCGAGGTCTCCCCATGTCAAGGCACATGTCTAGAAGATGATGTCTTTGGCCTCCAAAGAAAAAGCAACTAAGGGCACCAGCAGAGGTGTATGGGCTGGCCAGGTCATCTGTGTCTTTTAATTTGTATTACTGAGCCGTAGGCCAAGTTCTCAGCTTATTATTCATTTTGCTGGATGAATAGGGCTGGGTTGACATGAAGTTTGGAAGCTTCTAGGTTACAAAGCAAAAACACTGAGGCAAGAAGCCACATAATACAGGCCTTAGGTGTGTGAGTTCAAGAACTTGACTTCCTGGGTTTGTATCCTGGCTCCCACTCTTTGAGTATGGTGATGTTGAAAGTGTTTCTTAAATGAAGGTTGGATGAATTCTGTCTATAAAGCAATCAGAATAGCATACAACTCATTTTAGCTTAACACACACACACACACACACACACACACACACACACACACGCTCTATAGGCCAATCCAATTCAGCGTTGCTGGTGGTCTTCTATATTTTCATAAAAAAGAGCACATCTTTAAGATAGACCCTGTGTATGGGCTTCACGTGCCTTGACCTTCAACTCTGATGCTAGCTGTGGCTCCCCAGGGCTGCCTCATTCTTTGTCAGCACGAATAACACCAAACGTGTATTTTTCTACCTGAGAGTTTTTGTTTCATTTTGTGTTTTTATTTGTTTGTTTTTAACCATGTCTCTAGATGTGGGTTAGGAATCTTGGTTTGGTGGCTTTTTCTTTCTGGGTACATTCGTTTCTTAGAACTGGCATTTCTTAAGCACTTGCTATATGCTAGACACTCAGTACTCAAAATGAATTTGTGATAATGCGGGTAGTACGATGTCTACTTTATTTACAGAGACTAAGCCTAGGCTGAGTAAAAACCTATCAAGGGTTGCAGAGCTATGAAAGGGTAGGGTAGGCCTCATTTTGTCAGGGAAAGTAGCTCTTCTTCCAGCAGGATTTAGCAGGAGGCAGGGGCCCTGAATGTGTGTCCTATTGCCTCAGGCTGCCCGGGAAAGCTGTAAGTTCCAGGGGAGCTATAGCAGAGGTCTGCCATAGATCCAGTGCAGCTAAACATTTCGAATCTGGGATGCCCAGGCAAAAAGGACCCACCCATCTTTTAAAGTATAGACCTAAAAACAATCTTATTCTTTCATCTCCAGATCTTACTTGTGCTTAAATTCAAATTATTGTGGTATCAGATTGCATCAGACAACTTTGCAAGAAAGGCTTAAGCAGTTAAGCTAATTTGGAGAACAATCTGGTGACAAAGGCAAAACAAACATCATAACAAAATATGTGTGTGTGTGTGTGTGTGTGTGTGTGTGTGTTTAATGGAGCTTAAACCCTAAAAAAAATTTTCCCAGCAAGTAGGAATCCTTACTAACACTGAACCCCTTTGGGGGATGTTACCCACTTCATTTGGAAATGAAGTATGGCCATTAATACTGTTACATATGTTTTATTGGAACTAATGGACTCAGATACTGGCAAACTGATTATGCAGTGATAGGATATAGTGATTACGTTGAAAATATTTGTAGCAAGTAAGAATTTAAAAATAAAGTCTCAGCTATAAAAAATATAGCTTTATTTCCCTCTAATTCTGTTTCCATTATGTAGATACAAGTCCATTTGTGGTTCTTCCTCTTGGGACCGAATCTAATAAATTCCAGGGGCTTATGTAATAAGGCCCAAGGCCTTGAAAGGAGAGAAGGGAGAAGAAACGAAGTCTCCATATCGTGCAGGCATCATGGAATCATCCATTATCCCATCAGTCTTTGCACTGATTGGTGCTGGCATGGCCTTCCTTAGAAGAGTTGAGGGCCTGGAGTAACTCAACTGGTGTAGGACAGATAAGCGCAAGATACAGACCGTTCTCAACTTACAATGGGATAATGTCCCAGGAAACCTGTTGCAAATGGAAAAGAATCACTTTTAATACACCTAACTTAATGAACACCATAGCTTGGCCTCACCTACCGTAAACGTGCTCAGCACATTTACGTTAACCTACAGTTAGGTGAAATCATCTAACAGAAAGCCCATTTTGTAATACGTGTTGAATATCAAATATAATTTATTGAACACTACAGTGAAAGTGGAAAACACTTTCCACTTTGTATGGGGACAGAGGGTTGCAGCTTTTTCAGTCCTTTACACTCGTGACTGGGGGACTGACTGGGAGCCATGGCTTGCTGCCACAGCCCAGCATCACGAGAGTATCATGCCACCTGTTACCAGCCTGGGAAGAGATCAAAATTCAAAATCCAAATTACAGTTTCTTCTGAATGCCCGTTGCTTTTTAACTTTTGCAAAGCTGAAAAACCATGAAGTCCGACCATTGTTAAGTTGGACCATTAAAAGTTGGGGACCCTCTGTAATTGTCATTGAAATGAAAGTCCATGGCTGGCACCTTTCTTCTAAGATCTTTGGGATATTATTAGAAATTTTAAAGTTAAAATTTAAAAATTTATAAAAAAACTTTAAACATATATTAAAATGGAGAGCAGTGAGCCCCCAAGTTTTCCTCTCCTAGCTGTAACGATCATAATTTTCTTGTATCACCCGTATCCTCACTACACTAGATTATTTTGAAGCAAATCCCAGATGACACATGGTATTACTGAATTGTGATGATGCTCAGAAAACAAGGGTAAGGTATCCTGTCCATGATTGCCTCCTACCACAAGGCCGTGGGCAGTTTTCCTACTGGCCCAACCCAAGGCATGGGACTGGTTGTGTGTTGGTCATCCCCTCCTTCTCTGACTCCTCCATGACCACACCTCTCTCCTTTTAGTGCTACAGTCTGGTTTTTCATTACCCTCTGGGGCACAGTGATGTTTCTGAAATCCTCTGTGATCCATGACTATGTAGGCATCAAAGTCATTCACCCCAGGCCCAACCTGGGAAGTGGACGTAGGTCCCCTCTTATGGATACCCACCTAGGTCACAGCTCTCCCTGCTTCTTGCCTGACATACCTTCTTCCTCTGTTCCCTTTATAAAGAAGGACTGAGTAGAGTATGGGGACGCTGACAGAGGGAAGGGCCTTTGTCATGAAGCCTGTGGAAACCATCTTATCTATCCTGCAGCTCTCAGAAATCACAGTTGGGAAGAGCCAGGAAGAGTTATGTTCTACTTTTGGATTGATTATGTCTCTCCCTGGCGGCAAGGAGCTTAGAATCTAGTATCTCTGCGAATGTGATGGGAAATATTGGGAGAAAGTAAAAATATTGTTGAAAAATATTTTTCCTGCCAAATATTGGTTAAAAATTCTCTTCTACAAAGTAAGTGAAGTCAGCACAGCATTTTTTCTGGTCTTTCAAGATAGGAGAGGCAGTGTAAGGTTGTGCTCTCTGGGGCAGACAGACCCGGACTGTAATCCCTTTTACAATTCAAGGTGGTTTGTGTCTGTTACTCAGTTTCCTCATCTGTATAATGGGGATGATAACACCTACTTAATTATAATTAAGAGGTGAAATAATATGTTAATCTTAGAGCTAGTTACATTTTAAACACCTCATAATATTAAGTATTATTAATGTTATTATAGTTGTTATGAGAGTGAGAATGACTTCTCATTGAGGTCATATGGGAAGATTTCTTAGGGAAGATGGATGCAAATTGGGTCTTCTGTAGACAAGTATGGGGTGTATGGGCAGAGAGAGCATTCTAGATAAAGGAAACACATTTACCAGGGACAATGACCAGAACCCCTCTTTATTGTCCCACAAAGTTATTAGCCACTAAAAATAATAGCTAAAAAAATAATATTAACTGAAGATGAAATGAGCTTTTTTTCCCCATAATTAGGTCCCCCCTTTATTATAAGCAAAATATTACAGAAAATATTTAGAAAATATAGAAAATGAAGAAAAACAACCCTTAATATCTTTAGGATATACATTTTTAATTGTGGTAAAATATATATAATATAAGATTTATATAAAATATAAAATCTTAATCAGTTAAATAGTATTAAGTACATCCACATTATTGTGAAACCAATCTCCAGAAAATTTTTCATCTTTCCTAACTGAAACTTCATACCCATTAAACAACAACTCCCCCTCAAGTCCTCCCTGCCCCTATAAACATCATTCTACTTTCTGTCTCTGTGAACTTGACTATTCTAGTCAAATGGTACAGCATTTGTCTTTTGGGGACTGGATTATTTTACTTATGATTGATATTTAGTATAGTTTTATTACCTGTTTTTGTATGGAGATATTTGGATCTACCATTGTTTATTTAACTATTCCTCTGTAGTGGGATAGTTAGGAGCTTATAATAAAATAAATCATTATAAATGACACTGCAATTATTATCCTTATAGTTAATTCTTTAGACATATTCATTGTTCTTTAGAATAAATTTCAAAAGTCTGTTTGCTGGGTTATAGAGTTATAGAGTGCACACACATTAGGCTTTTGATAAATATTGCCACCTGCCCTTTAGAAATATGGTAACAAATTCTATTCCTATCACTAGTATGAGTACTGGTATCTTTGTTTCCTTTTCTTTCTTTCTTCTTTTTTTATAGTTTAAATTACAACCATTTTTTTATATTTTATTTTTTTAATTAACACATAATGTATTATTAGCCTCAGGGGTACAGGTCTGTGAATCATCAGGCTTACACATTTCACAGCACTCACCATAGCACATACACTCCCCAATGTCCATAACCCAACCACCCTCTCCTTACCCCCTCCCCTGGGCAACCCTCAGTTTGTTTTGTGAGATTAAGAGTCTCTTATGGTTTATCTCCCTCCCGATCCCATCTTGTTTCATTTTTTCCTTCCCTACTCCTCACACCCCCCACTTTGCCTCTCAAATTCCTCATATCAGGGAGATCATATGATAATTGTCTTTCTCTGATTGACTTATTTTGCTCAGCATAATACCCTCTAGTTCCATCCACGTTGTTGCAAATGGCAAGATTTCATTTCTTTTGATGGCTGCATAGTATTCCATTGTACATATATACCACATCTTCTTTATCCACTCATCTGTTGATGGACATTTAGGTTCTTTCCATAGTTTGGCTATTGTAGACATTGCTGCTATAAACATTCGGGTGCACGTGCCCCTTCGGATCATTACGTTTGTATATTTAGGGTAAATACCCAGTAGTGCCATTGCTGGGTCATAGGGTAGCTCTATTTTCAACTTTTTGAGGAACCTCTATGCTGTTTTCCAGAGTGGTTGCACCAGCTTGCATTCCCACCAACAGTGTTAGAGGGTTCCCCTTTCTCTGCATCCTTGCCAGCATCTGTTGTTTCCTGACTTCTTAATTTTAGCCATTCTTACTGGTGTGAGGTGGCATCTAACTGTGGTTGTGATTTGTATTTCCCTGATGCTGAGTGATGTTGAGCACTTCTTCATGTGTCTGTTGGCCATCTGGATGTCTTCTTTGCTGAAGTGTCTGGTCATGTCCTCTGCCCATTTCTTGATTGGATTATTTGTTCTTTGGGTGTTGAGTTTGATAAGTTCTTTATAGATTTTGGATACTAGCCCTTTATCTGATATGTCATTTGCAAATATCTTCTCCCATTCTGTCAGTTGTCTTTTGGTTTTGTTGACTGTTTCCTTTGCTGTGCAAAAGCTTTTCATCTTGATGAAGTCCCAATAGTTCATTTTTGCTCTTGCTTCCCTTGCCTTTGGCGATGCTCCTAGGAAGAATTTGCTGTGGCTGAGGTCGAAGAGGTTGCTGTCTGTGTTCTCCTCAAGGATTTTGATGGATTCCTTTCTCACATTGAGGTCCTTCATCCATTTTGAGTCTATTTTTGTGTGTGGTGTAAGGAAATGGTCCAGTTTCATTTTTCTCCATGTGGCTGTCCAATTTTCCCAACACCATTTGTTGAAGAGGCTGTCTTTTTCCCATTGGACATTCTTTCCTGCTTTGTCAAAGATTAGTTGACTATAGAGTTGAGGGTCTATTTCGGGGTTCTCTATTCTGTTCCATTGATCTATGTGTCTGTTTTTGTGCCAGTACCATACTGTCTTGATGATGACAGCTTTGTAATAGAGCTTGAAGTCCGGAATTGTGATGCCACCAACTTTGGCTTTCTTTTTCAATATTCCTCTGGCTATTCGAGGTCTTTTCTGGTTCCATATAAATTTTAGGATTATTTGTTCCACTTCTTTGAAAAAAATGGATAGGATTTTGATGGGATTGCATTAAATGCAATTGCTTTAGGTAGTATAGACATTTTTACAATATTTGTTCTTCCAATCCATGAGCATGGATCATTTTTCCATTTCTTTGTGTCTTCCTCAATTTCTTTCATGAGTACTTTATAGTTTTCTGAGTACAGATTCTTTGCCTCTTTGGATAGGTTTATTCCTATGCATCCTATGGTTTTGGGGGCAATTGTAAATGGGATTGACTCCTTAATTTCTCTTTCTTCTGTCTTGTAAAATTACAACAATTTTGATCCTGTATCAGTCATTACTTAAAGCCCAGAGAAGCATAGACTTCACAGTGGATATCCTAAACACCTCACTTACCCTAGGCCAAAGAGCTAGGCAATCAACTGAGAACTTTATGCTTCAAGAAATTCAGGGTAGTTAGTTCCTGTTTAGTTAGTTCTAGTTAGTGAAGTTCCTGCTTCACCAGGAGATCCCAGCCTCCTGGGTTTTCAGGAGGTTTTAGGATTTTTCAGTCTTTGGAGGTACAGAGAATCATGTTATTTAGTGGCTTAAGGATATAATTCACATCAACTGGATCTACATTTGTCATTGTTCTTTAAATTTAATTCCCAGTAATACTTGTTGGGAAAATTCAGGAAAGAATTTAATTTGGGTTAAAATGTCAGAATAAGAGAAAATAATGTCTAACTCAACAGATGATCATACCTATCAAAAGAAACAAGTCTATAAATAATTTCTTTGAAATTTGATCTGGGAAGGTGCTTTAATTACTTCATTAAGAAAATCAGAGTATTAACACACTAATTACCTATGGTTAGATATATATTTTTTAAAAATTCTGTCATGGTATAATTATATTTTCAAATGTATACATAAAGGTACATTGATTAAATGTCAAGTACAAATTTAGCACATCCTTGGAGGTTTTTCTCATTATGTCATTTCCTAAACAATCAGTTTTAGAGATTTAGTAAGGTAATAAAAAAATTAATAAGCTCGCAGATCAACAAAAACATTGCTTCTGGAAATTAGATTGACTGTAGCAAATTACTGAGTGAGCTTAACAAAATAAAAGATACTAGAAGGATTCTAAATACTCATCAGGAGGAAATACCAACTAACATCTAAATTATGCTTAATTGCTTCATAATGCACATACACGAGCACACACACACATGCACACCACACTCAAGGGAAGAAAGATCAGGAAAATGTGGAACAGTGTTGGTTTGAAAGCCATTTCCTTTGCTATCCATACCTTCAGTTTCCTTAAGGGGAGGTATGGATTATGTTTTGGGTTCTGATAATTCTGGACAGTGATTCAGTTTTTACTCATAAGTGGTGATTTTCCCCCTTTGGCTCGTCCCTGTCAGTTAAGACCTTATTTATGAAATTCCACTTGGCTTTTTGTCCTATCTTCCTGTTTTTATTGTTTGTCATGTGAAGACAGATTCATTGGTGTCAGCAGCCCCTGACTTATAATTAAAGTTGATACAGGCAAATCGCGGTCGGATTCTGGGCTGTGGTGGGGATGGCAGAGGTGGCCGGTGATGGGAGAAGAAACTTTTATTGTAAGAACTTTAGGTATGTACTTCCAATGAGGGTGATCTCATTCCTAATGGGGTGAAACTCAGATGGTGAACTTGAGGCCAAAAAATACCTTACTATTTGTATGTATAAACCACAGATATGCAGTATATACTTTCCTGAGCATGAGGAATAGGGAAAAAAGTATTTTAAAAATCCTTGGCAGGGAGGAGTGAAAGTGAAAAAAAGAGAGAAAAATAATGACTTAGAGGAATGAGTAAGGATAAGAACCTGTGTTCTTTAAAAGGGAAATATTTACCTTTAAAACATACATCCAGTGATCATACTTTGGGCTGGGGGATATAGACTAAGTGTCTCTCAATTTCTTTCCTACTCTTATCTTTCAAGAATTGCCAGTGCTGAGAATAGCACAGGATGAAGATGTATATCGTACTGATTAATAAATATCTGAAACTTGAAAAAATGAAATGCTAGCCTGCCTGTGTTTATGAAAACTTGAATTGCTTCAAAATGATGATCAAAAGGATTGAGAAGGGAGAGCATGTTCACTGACCTTGTCTTACCAGGCATTGATTGACAGGCTAGCTGATGGTTTCTACTTGAGAGGAACTCTGGAAGATTGTTGGCAAAAATGGCTACAATTATTCCTATAGCTGTGCCCTCTGCAATGTCACTTTGTAGCAGCTCCAGAGGTATCCCTGCTTCTTCAGCCTTTACAAGTGGAGGCCCTTGCATGCTTTTCTCTCTTTAGGGACCCTTGGCTCCTGTGTGTGAACAAGCCTGAGTTAGTCTCATTGAGGAGGAGTGACCACACTCAGCAGAGATGGGTCATCCCTGCTGAGGTCATCCTAGATCAACAAGCACTCAAATGAGCCAACACCTGACCACAGATGCGTGAACAAATCCACCCAAGACAGGACCTGCCCCAATCAAGCCCAGACTAATGTATTGACTCACAGAACTATGAATTAAATAAGTGGTTGATGCTCTCACCCATGGAGTTTTGGGGATGGTCTGTTTATGTGGCAGCAACTAACTGTAGAGCAATTCAAACACTGCATTTGGGCAAGGACCTAAACCAAAACCCAACCAAAAACCTAGCATGCACAGGGAAATATTTAAAAACACAAAAACCTGCAAAAGAAAGCAAACAGACAAACCAAAAAAACCCAGATGACATCTCTTTTCACATGGTAAATTGATGGTTAATTTTACCTGTCAACTTGGCCAGGCTATGGTACCCCATTGTTTGATTCGGATACTTTTAACCTCTTTTTCTTGTCTAATTGCTGTGGCTACGATTTTCAGTACTCTGTGAATGAAAATGGTGAGAGTGGGCATCTTTGACTTGTTCTTGATCTTAGTGGAAAAGATTTCAGCTTTTCACCATTGAGAATGATGTTAGTTGTGGGCTTGTCATATATGGTCTTTATTATGTTGAGATTTTTGGGTACATTCTATCCATACCTAATTTTTTTTAAAGGATTTTATTTATTTGAGAGGGAGAGAATGAGAGAGAGAGAGAGAATGAGAAGGAGAAGGTCAGAGGGAGAAGCTGGCTCCCTGCCGAGCAGGGATCCTGATGCAGGATTCAGTCCCTGGGACTCTAAGATCATGACCTGAGCTGAAGGCAGTAGCCCAACCAACTGGGCCACGCAGGAACTCCTCCCTACCTGATTTTTTAAAAGATTTTATTTATTTATTTGGCAGAGAGAGAGATAGAGAGAGAGAGAGCAAGCACAAACAGGCAGGGAACAGAGAGAGTGGGAGAAGCAGACTCCCTACTGAGCAAGGAGCCTGATTCAGGGCTTGATCCTGGGACCCTGAGATTATGACCTAAGACAAAGGCAGATGCTTAACCAACTGAACCACCCAGGCACCCCTCTATACCTAATTTTTTGAGTTTTATTTCAAAAGCACATTGAAATTAGTCAAATGCTTTTTCCGAATCTATTGAGATGATTACATGATTTCTATCCTTTATTTTGTTAATGTGGTCTATCACACTGATTGATTTACAGATATCAAGTCATTCTTGCATCCCTGAAATAAACCTCACTTGATCATGGTGTATGATCCTTTTAATGTATGGTAGAATTCAGTTTGCTATTTTGTTGAAGATTTTTATATTTATGCTAATCAGGAATATTGTCCTATAATTTTCTTTTCTTTTCTTTTTTGTAAGATTTTATTTATTAGAAGGGGAAAGAGAGAGAGTTTGTGTGTGCACTAGTAGGGGGAGAAGCCAAAGGGAGGGAGAGGAGAGAATCTCTAGCAGACTCCACACAGAGCATGGAGCCTGATGTAGGGTTGGATCTCATGACACTGAGCCAAAATTAGAGTTGGATACTCAAGTGACCCAAGCACCCCTCTAATTTTCTTTTCTTTTCTTTCCTGATCTGGGTTTGGTATCAGGGCAAGATATGCCTCATAAAGTGTCTTTGGAATTATTACCTCCTCTTCTTTTTTTTTGGAAGAATTTGAGAAGGGTTGGTATTAATTCTTCTTTGGATGTTTGGTAGAATTCACCACTGAAGCCATCTGGTCCTATCCTTTTTTTTTTTGTTGTTCAGAGATTTTTGATCACTGATTCAATCTCCTTGTTACTAGCTGGTCTGTTCAATTATATATTTTTTATGATTCAGTCCTGGTAGATTGTTAGTTTATAGGAGTTTATCCACTTGTTCTAGGTTATTTTTTGTTGTTTTTAAAAGCACATTGAACAAAATGGGTTCTCATGGATCATATGAAGGGAAGAAATAGACTGAATCTGATTCCAGAGCTTAGGTCTATCTGCCTCCAAGGCCAGTGCTCTGTTTTGGATACAAAACATTCCTCCAAACAAAACCAGAAACAAAGTCTCCCTCCCTCCTCAACCCAAACAAAAACAAAACACTTCCCCAAATAAGACAAAAACAACTCTCTCAACTGAAGCAAGAAAAACCATGGGGTGCCAGGGTGGCTCACTTGATTAAGCTGTTAAGTGTCTGCCTTTGGCTCAGGTCATGAAACTGGAGTCCTGGGATCTAGCCTCATGTTGGGCTCCCTGGTCAGCGGGGAGTCTGCTTCATTGTCTCCTCTGCCCCTCTCCACCCCACCACCCTCCGGCTTGCATGCCCGTTTCCTCTCAATTAAATAAATAAATTCTTTAAAAAAAAAGGCAAGAAAAAGCCAAACCAAACCAAAACCTGATATACTGCAGTAGCTTCCTTTTAGATTATGACATATTTTTTATTTGTAAATTATGTTTCATCTTATTTCACTTTGACTTTATATATTTGCAGATGACCGTGCAATTGATTATATCCAGTGAGTTGTGATTTCTTTTTTTTAACATCAGGAGTTTCTATAATTTATAAACTGCTGATGTAGTTATACCTGTTTCTTTTTGTCTGATGGATAAGGGGCTTCTTCTTCTTATATATACACTTGTAGATCTTTAAAACATAAATGGACCTAAATCTGTAGATGAGAAAGTTAAAACTTAGTGAATTAAGTGACTCGCCTAAAGTTACACAGTCTAGCAACAGAATTGGGGAAACCCAGGCAGAAAAGTGTGAGGTCATGCAGAAGACATTTTACTGTGCAGAGAGAAGTATCTGAGCAAAAAGCCATAAAGTGGCTTTGGAATTATTACCTCCTCTTCTTTTTTTTAAGAGGTATTTAAATGTATTTGATGTATTTAGAAGATGTATTTAGAAGATGACTGAAACTCAAAATTCATGGTTTGGTTTCTGTTTACCACTAGGGATGGATATTTACTGTCCAACCTTTATGTACAAAATCAATATCTGCTCGGGCCTCTGACTTGGATTAAAATTCTAGCTCCGTCCTCTTCTCTGTGCTCACAAACAAGTTAATTAATTTTCTATTTGCTTCTCATAATTTTCATTCCATAGGATTACAGTGAGAACATAGTAATATAATGTGTGAATGTTTTTCCCATTATGAGTGGCACATAGTATGTGTTTACCAAGTGAGTTTTCTTCCTCTGGCCTTGTCTGTACATAGGAAGATTGTGTGGAAATATACTCAATCCTATACCATTATTATAGTAAAAATAACTGAGCTGAAGAAGATAATCATAAATGTTGGGTCAGAGAATAGATGAATAAGAAGAGAATATCTTCAACTTAATGAAAGTGAAGTGCTCTGTGATGTTTCATGGCTAGTCTTTGAAGTAGTTCAATTTCTTTAATTAGAGTAGGTTTTCAATAAAAGAAAGGGGTTACACAAAGGAATAGGAAAATAATGAATCTTTTTGATCATCAGGGTATTATATAATACAAAGAAGTAAAAGCAACATTATTATAACTATTTTTTAAAAGATTTTATTTATTTATTTGACAGAGAGAGACACAGTGAGAGATGGAGCACAAGCAGAGGGAGAGGGAGAAGCAGGCTTCCCGTTGAGCAGAGAGCCCAATGCGGGGCTCGATCCCAGGACCCTGGCATCATGACCTGAGCTGAAGGCAAATGCCAATGACTGAGACCCAAAAGCAACATTATTTTTAATTGGAAGGAGGAGTGTTAATAGAAACAGGAGATTTATTTAAATATATCAATATAACAACCCAAACATATTAACATAAAATAGTGGTGGTTAAGATCAGGACCTTGGAATCAGGCAGATGGGGGTTCACATCTTAGCCTTTCACATGCTGTGTAATGTGGGCAGGTAGTTGACCTCTAAAACTTAGTATTCATGTAATACTTGTAATATTTATGAGGTTAAATCATATGAAATTGCCATTTTTATCGGTCAAAACCCATCAACTACTGAATATTTTATATGATTCAACCTAGTTATTGGAATAAAAAAATTATATGAATGTTCAGGACTTCTGGTTTCCAGTTCAGTATGTAGCAAGCTCAGAAGTTCGCACTCCTTCCTAACAGCAAGTAAAAATTGAAAATCTGAAAATGAATAATTTTTCTTAGATCCATAAGAAAAGTAAGGTCACAGGGAAAATCACTGCTTTCAAAATTGGAGAGATAGGTGAGTACAGAGAATCACAACTTACCAGAGCAGAGATCCACAAGCAGAAAACCTTGAGGAAACCAGCACCAGTCTGGGAAAATCAGAAATGCAACTGATGACTTTCTGGAGTCTTTGTGGAAAACTCTGACCATTAAAAAAAACATCAGGGAGACCCAGTTATAGGGGGATCTTACACTTTTGTGAGTTTTATTTCCAGGGGTTGGACCTGATTCTCACAGTGAAACTCTAAGAAACATCCCCTCGTGCTTCTGGTGGGGGAAGGGGGAAAAGAAACCATTTTTGAAATATGACAGAGCATTCTGCTCTTCATAACAAGGCCTGTTTTCAGTTATCCAAGGCTGGTTCAGTATTTGAAAATCAATTAATGTAATTCATCATATCAATAGGCTGAAGAAGAAAAAAAACCACTATCATGTCAGTAGATACAGAAAAAGCTTTTGATAAAATCTAACACCATTCATGATAAACACACTCAGTAAAATAGGAATAGAGGGAAATTTCCTCAATGTAATGAAGAGTTACCCACAAAAAACCTCTGGCTAACATCATACTTAATGATAAGAGATCTTAGCTCTTCTACTAAGGCCAGGAGCAAGGCAAAGATGTCCTTTCCCACCAGTGCTTTTCATCATTGTACTGGAAGTCCAAGGTAATTCAGTAGGACAAGAAAAAGAAATAAAATGTGTATAGACTGGGAAGGAAGAAATAAAACTTTCTTTGTTCATAGATGGCATGCTCTTCTATGTAGAAAATCCAAAATAATTGATCAAAAAAACTCATGGAACTAATAAGCCATTATATCAAGGTTGTAAGATATAGGGTTAATATATAAAAATCAATTTCTTTCCTACATACTAGCAATGAGCAAGTGGGATTTGAAATTAAAAACACAATACCAGTTTACATTAGTACCCCCCCAAAATAATAATACTTAGGTATAAATCTGACAAAATATCTTCAAGATCTATGTGATGAAAATTACAGAACTCTCATGACTAAGATCAAAGAAGAACTAAATAAATGGAGAGATATTTCATGTTAATAGATAGGAAAACCCAATATTGTCAAGGTCTCAGTTCTTCTCAAATTGATCCACAAATTCAGTACAATCCCAATCAAAATCTCAGTAAGTGATTTTGTGGATATAGTCAAACTGATTCTAAAGTTCATGTGGAGAAGCAAAAAACCCTGAAGAGCCAACACAAAATTGAAGGCAACAAAGTTGGAGGATTGACACTACCTAACTTCAAGACTTACTATAAAGCTACAGTAATCAAGACAGTATAGTCCTGGTGAAAGAACAGGCAAATAGATTAATGGAACAGAACAGAAAGCCCAGAAAGAAACCCACATAAATACAGTCAACCAATCGTTGACAAAGGAATAATGGTAATACAGTGGAGCAAAGGTAGTTTTTTCATATATAGCTCCTATAAATGCTAAAAAAAGATATTAAGTTCAGAGGTAGCAGGTTGTGGACTTTTTCTAGTCATTATTAATTAAAAGTCAGCAGCTATGTGAAGAGATCCACAAAAAAAAAAAAAAATCTTTCAGCAAATAGAGATAAAATGGTGCTAGACACCCACATACAAAAAAATGAATCCAGACCCAGACCTTACACCCTTCACAAAAATTAATTCAAAATAGATCATTGACCTAAATGTAAAATGTAAAACTATAAAACTCCTAGAAGATAACATAGGAGAAAACTTAAAGGATGTATCAATGGTTTTTAGACAATGCTTTTTAGACAAAATATCAAAGGCATAATCAGTAAAAGAAATAATTGTGAACACGCTTTACTTCATTAAAATGAGAAACTTTTGCCCTATAAAAGACAATGTCCAGAGAATGAGAAGACAAGCCACAGAACAAGAAAAAAACTTTTCAAAAGACACAGCGGATAAAGGACTGCTATTCAAAATATGTGAAGAACCCTTAAAACTCAGTAATAAGAAACCAAACAACCTGATTTAAAAAGGCACCAAAGACTTTAGCAGACACCTCACCAAAGAAGAGCTACAGGTGACAAATAAGTCAACAAAAAAGTGTTCCACATCATATGTTAGGAAAATGCAAATTAAAACAATGATTTCTAGTGCATTCCTATTAGAATGGTTAAATTCTGGACCACTGACAACACCAAACGTTGACAAGGAAGTGGAGCAACAGGAACCCTCACTGATTGCTAATGGGAATGCAAAATGTCGCAGTCACTTTGGAAGACACTGGGTGGTTTTTAACAAAACTAAACCTACTCCTACCATGTGATCCAACAATTCTGTTCCTTGATATTTACCGAAAGGAGTTGGAAGCATATGGCCACGTGAAAAAGGGCACATGGCTATTTATAGTAGCTTATTCATAATTGCCCAGACTTGGAAGTAACCAAGATATCTTCAGTAAGTGAATGTATAAACTGTGGTACATGCAGACAATGGAATACTATTCAGTGCTAAAAAGAAATGAATGATCAAGTCATGAAAAGATGCAGAGGAAACATAAATGTATATTATTAAGTGAAAGAAGCCAATCTAAAAAGGCTATATACCATATGACTCCAAATATAAGATAAAAATAAAACTACAGACACAGTAAAAAGATCAGCGGTTGCCAGGGATTAGAGGGAGGGAAAGCTGAGTAAGTGGAGCACAGAAGAGTTTTAGGGCAGTGAAACTACCCTCTATGAAATTATAATGGTAGGCACATGTCATTATACATTTATTTAAGCCCGTAAAATATATACCACCAAGAATGAACACTAATATAAACTCTGGACTTTGGGTGCCTGGGTGGCTCCATTGGTTGGGCGACTGCCTTCAGCTCAGGTCATGATCCCGGAGTCCCGGGATTGAGTCCTGCATCACGCTCCCTGCTTAGTGGGGAGTCTGCTTCTCCCTCTGACCCCTCCCATGCTCTCTCTCACCCTTTCTCTTCCTCAAATAAATAAATAGAATCTTAAAGAAAAAAACAACTATGGACTTGGAGTGACTGTGATGTGTCAATGTGTGTTCATCAGCTATAACACATACACAGCTGTGGGACTTTGGCTAGTGGGGGAGGCTATATCATATACAGCAACAGGGGATATATGAGAAATCTCTCTATACCTTCCTCTCAGTTCTTCAGTGAACCTAAAACTGCTATAAAATAAGATCTATTAAAAAGAAAAAAACTTAGATAAAATCTTGCCATAACTACAGCCACGGTCTAATTGTGGTGAACCTAAAACTGCTGTAAAATAAAATCTATTAGGGGACCTTGGTGGCTTAGTTGGTTAAGTGTCTGCATTAGTTCAGGTCATGATCCCAGGGTCCTGGGATTGAGCCCCACATTAGGGCTCCCTGCTCTGCAGGTGGCCTGTTTCTCTTCTCCTTTTGCTAGCCCCCCACCCCCTGCTCTTGTGCTCTCTGACTCTATCTCTCTGTCAAACAAACAAATAAAATCTTTAATAAAATAAAATCTATTAAAAAGGAAAAAATTCAGATAAAATCTTGCCCTAATTACAGCCATAATCTAATTGTTCAGTAAATGATAGTTCTTATTATGTTAGGCATCTAACAATAAGAAAGTGAATAATTATATAATGGCTCTTCTATACAAAGAAATAAGATAAAAATCATTAAAAACTATGATTATGAAGAATAATTAAAGACATGAAATAGTATTCATGATAACATGTTAAAACAATGAAGATTTAAAATTGTATGCACAACTTTGTCTCAATTTTGAAACATGCAAGTGTATTTGTTAATTTGTATGGAAGAAATACTGTAAGAAAATATATAAAAATATTAAACATGATTACCTCTGGATAAATAATATTGTTTTCTTTACATAGTTTCCTTCCATTTAAAGTAAGCTCAGACTACTTTATCAGCTTCCCCACAAAGACAAAAAATAGCAATGGGAGTTCTTGCCATATATGGGAATATTATCCTATTGATTAATGCTATTTTGTTATCCAATTAAAAATTTTAGGGGCGCCTGGGTGGTTCAGTGGGTTAAAGCCTCTGCCTTCGGCTCAGGTCATGATCCCAGGGTCCTGGGATCGAGCCCCGCGACGGGCTCTCTGCTCAGCAGGGAGCCTGCTTCCCCCTCTCTCTCTGCCTGCCTCTCTGCCTACTTGTGATCTCTGTCTGTCAAATAAATAAATAAAATCTTTAAAAAAAATTTTAAAAATAAGCATCTTGGGTATTGATTAAAAACTTTTTTTTTAGTACTATATTTCCTTTTGGACAGTGTTTTTGTTGTGTAGGGAAGGATAGGATTGACAAAAAAAGGGGGCAATAAGGCAGAGTTAGAGAAAAAAATTGGGACCAATAAGACCTGGGACAAAGGTATAGAACTTGAGAAAGGAATGGTGATTATTTAGACATGGACAAGTAACAAAAAGACATTTTGACTCTTTATTTCCATTCTCAGTTTTGTGTACCCTTTTTATGATTATGACTTTGGGGTAACTTCTAGGTGAAACTAAATACCTCTCCTGAAGAATACAGTTTCAGTTAACTCCTTTGGATGGCTTCTAATGGCTATTCTTTTTTTTTTTTTTTAAGATTTTATTTATTTATTTGACAGACCGAGATCACAAGTAGGCAGAGAGGCAGGCAGAGAGCGAGGAGGAAGCAGGCTCCCCGCTGAGCAGAGAGCCCGATGTGGGGCTCGATCCCAGGACCCTGGAATCACGACCCAAGCCAAAGGCAGAGGCTTTAACCCACTGAGCCACCCAGGTGCCCCTCTAATGGCTATTCTTACACTTAGGTCTGCTAAGGTGTGTTATCTCAAGTATATCATGATAGTGATAGATCATATTTCTACAGTGCTGTTTGTAAAGTATTTTGACAATTCTTATGAGCCTGCAAGATAAACAGGGCATGGATTGTCTTATTCATCTTGTAGAATGGGAAAAGAGGAGGAGAACATTAAATGAATTCTTATATGCCACAACTGGAGCGTAGTAAGGACTAGAGCTTGAACTCCTTGGTCTCATATCTAGGTTTATTCACCTCAACTGTGCAGAGGATTTTAAAGGTAATTGGAGCAAGAGCACAGGGAAAAGAGAGTAAAAAATGAAAAAAAAAAACCCCAAAACCCAGTAAGGATGAATGAAAATTGGAATGCTTGATTACGTTTTTATATTTCTTCCTGTCTCTGAGAACACATTAGTTTGAGGTTGTAAAGAAAGTAAAAATATTTCTTTAAGAGTACAAATATTCAAGTCTTGATCAATTCCTCTTATGTAGATGGGTAATATGTGGTTTTTAAAACCACGGGAAGAAAAAGTACACAATGGGAAGAGCTTTGTGTTTAATCATAGCCGTGCCTCCTGCAATGATACCGCTACAGTCAGAGGCCTGGCAGCTTTTCTTCTTAGTTCTTATAGAAATACAGACCTCAGCACAGAACGGATTTTTTAGACAGGAACTTTTGCCAATATTACAAAAATGCTCCACTTGCAAAGTAAGTATTTCCAGCATTAACCCTTTCCAACTACACCTTTCTAGAGGAACTCAAATAGTAGAACACTGGTCAGGGAGGTAAGTACTTGGTTACTAGCATCCAGGAGATCCTGGTCAAATGATGTAAATTCACTGGCCTGAGTCTCTTTTTCTGTAAAGCGATGCTAGTGGTTGTGGGCTCTGGGTACATGGCACAGAACACAGCTTTTTACAAATGTTGGTGTTGGACCCAACCTCCAGAGATTCCGACTTCAGCAATCTGGGTGAATCTCTGTAGGTCGTACTGATACCAGGAAGGTTTAAACCACTGGGTCCAGTGACCTCCAAGATGCTGCTTAGCTCTCAGATTCTAGGATAATGTGGTTCTATTTTTCTTTCCATAGCAAACCAGGAGGTGGGATATTATTCTGCCTATCACTCTCTCCCACTTTTAGAATAACTTTCTGGCTTGTTCTTAGAGCAGTAATTTTCAAACTTCAAGGGTGAGTAGTAGTAAATAGCTGGTTAAAAATGCAGATTCCTAGGACCCAACCCATGAAATTCTGAGGAAGCTGACCTAGGGCATTTGTCGAGGAATCTGTATTTTTAATCAGCATATAAGTGATTCTGAGACCATTGGTGGAGAACCACACTTTAAGAAATACTGTCAACAGTATAATTTGTAAGTTCAAGAATGGGGTTTTGCCTGGGAAGTCTTTGGAACTCTGTTTCGGTCCGGAATACAACTTGCAGCTCAGTAATGAAATTGAGGTACCCTGTACCTCACAGCTCTGAGCCTTCCTCTTCACTTGAGCTCCAGTCTTGTAGCTGGGAATCCTGACTTCCATCCAAACCTTCTCTCAATAGGTAAGAGAAAGAGGATTAGAATTCACAATAGACAAATAATTTCTATAAATAAATAGAAATATAAAAAATTACAATGCAGAAATGGGCAAAAGATATGAATGGGCAACTCACAGAAGAACAAACCCAACAGTAAGCACCCATAATATCAGAGAAGTAAGAATTAATAAAAGAGCAAGACATCATATTCCACCAGTCACACTGGCACACACTTAACACGTTTGATAGTATCAAGTGATTGAGAGGGAAACTAGTGCTGTCAGGCATTCCTGGGGGAATAGAAACTGGATGAACCAGTTTAGAGAACAAGTTGATAGTATCTATTAAATACGTTATATCCTACAATGCTAAAAACTGTAATTTCACTCCTCAGTGTTCCTGTTCTGTGTATTCTTGCCATTGCTCCAGTAAGAGACTGAGGCTCGTCCTGCCCTCCTCTTGAATTCGAGCTGATGTTAATGACTTCCTTGATCAATGGAATGTGGCAGAAATGATTCTAGGACTTCAGAGGTTAGGTTATAAGAAGCTTTACAGTTTCCTCTTGGGTCTCGTGGAATGAGTTATTGCAACTCTTACTCTGGAGGGAAGTCCTCTGTTGTGTAAGAAGTGCAGTTGTCCTGGGGCACCTGGGTGGCTCAGTCAGTTAAGTGTCTGCCTTAGGCTCTCGTCATGATTCCAGGGTTCTGGGATCTGGCTCTGTGCTCAGCGGGAAGCCTGCTTCTCCCTCTCTGCCTGCTTGTATTCCCTCTCTTTTGTGTCTCTCTCTATTAAATAAATAAATAACCTCTTAAACAAACAAACAAACAAACAAACAAACACAAAAAACGTGCAATTATCCTGAGAATGGTGTGCATGGAGAGGGGAAGATGTCAGCCAGTCCTGGCTGTTTCCACCATTCCAGCCAAGCCAGCTGAGAAAACAGATATGTGAGTAAAGCTGCTGTCTTGGATATTACCATCCCAGCAGATGCCATGTAGGGAAGAACCAAGGTCCCAGACATATGGCCCAGTCAAACCATCCCAGCTATCCCTAGCGTTTTAAGTCACCCTGGCTGAGACCCGAGACATGTGGAACAGAGATGAGTCATTTCTGTTGTGACCTGCCCTAATTTCTGACTCACAGAATTGTGAGCATAAAAAATGTTGGTTATTTTACATCATTAAGTTTTTGTGTGTTACACAGCAATAGATGACCAGAATACTCACAATAATAACACTGTACATTAGAAAAAAATACTACCCAGTACCAGATATTTTTGGTGTGTGTGTAGGGGTGGGGTATATGTCTAAAAGGGCAAACCCTAAACTGATGACAGTATTTATGAGTGGGTGGGGTGCCTGGGTGGCTCAGTGGGTTAAGCGTCTGCCTTTGGCTCAGGTCATGATCCCAGGGTGCTGGGATTGAGCCCCGCATTGGGCTCCCTGCTCAGTGGAGAGCCCGCTTCTCCCTCTCCCTCTGCCTGCTGCTCTGCCTACTTGTGCTCTCTCTCTCTCTGTTAAATAAATACATAAAATCCTAAAAAAATATATTTATGAGTGGGTTAGAGAAGTGGAGCAAGATTCTACATGGAGATCCTTAAAAGGGGTCCAGTCAGGAAAACAGAAATTACTGTGTAGATTCAAGTAGGAGGTATTGAATTCAGGGGTGCCTGAGTGGCTCAGTTGCTTAAACATCCAACTCTTGATTTTGTCTCAGGTCATGATCTCAAGGTCATGAGATCAAGCCTCAGGTCAGACTCCATGCTCGGCATGGAGCCTGCTTGGGATTCTGTCTCTCCCTCTCCCTCTAGTACTTCTAACCCCACTCGTGATCTCTTGCTCTCTCTCAGAAAAAAAAAAAAAAGAAAAAAAATTACAGGAAGGCATTTAAGCATTTGGAATAGTCATGTATAGAATGACATTCAGTTCAATTCACATGTCATAGGGCCACAAATTGTGGGGATAGATAGGATACTTTAAAAGCAGAGTGGGGGTCATGGAAAGAGGTGAGCAGTGGCTGTCTTCCTCTCTTCACTTTTAGTGCTTTGTGACAAAGGACAGTGCAGGATAATTAGGTGTTAGTTTATCTAGTTTATGGAGGGTAACTCTCCCCAATCTACCAATGGCTTCAAGATTCTTACAAAGAATGTAAGAAATGATAAGATAATAGTGCAAGCAAAAGTGATCTACAAGAAAATGTTGGTGCTGACATTTTTTATTGGTGTGAACTTTTTTTCACATTATGAGATTAAAAACTGACAATATGTAATCTCACATAATAAAATGCAAAATTATTAAACATTATTTGAAATGAAGATAGATATAAATATTATGACATGTTTTTGTGAGGTTACTTTTCTAGCTTCTAGAGCCATTAAAACCAAGCATCCAGAGATAAACTCAAACCTCTGAACTGCAGTAAGCTGAGGGAAAAAAAAAATGATGTGAGAATAAAAAGGTGTTTTTGTAGCTTTAAAAAGAAGATACAGAATAATTTAAAATATTTTATCGCATCTTTTACTCATTTAAAAATTCTATTCTTGGCGCGCCTGGGTGGCTCAGTGAGTTAAAGCCTCTGCCTTCGGCTCAGGTTATAGTCCCAGGGTCCTGGGATCCAGCCCTGCATCATCGGGCTCTCTGCTCATCAGGGAGCGTGCTTCCCTTCCTCTCTCTCTGCCTGCTTCTCTGCCTACTTGTGATCTCTGTCAAGTAAATAAATAAAATCTTTAAAAAAAATTCTATTCTTGTGTATGTGTTTTGAAATGTTTTAAATATTTATAAATACAAATAAGGAGGTGATAAAACATAATATTTAGGGAGATCAACAATATTTTTGTGTCATTATAAAGGAAATGGGATATATAATTTCCTAAACACATTTTTATTTTACCATATTTATTTTTCTGTTTTGAGTATGTTTTGAAGTGTAGATAAATACTAATAGATATGCATATTTATAATTTATAAATAAATATCTGTACATTAGAGATGTGTACTTTTATATTTTTGCTCCTGAGATACAAAATCAGTTTGTCTGAAGATCTGTTCTAGAGAATGAAAATACCTGGTTGTGTCTAGAATTGAGTAGGTGGGTTTCTCTGATGTTATTCAGACTTGTAATACGACCAAGAATTTCTCCATGTTGAAGTTGATGCTTGCCATGTGTGTGTATGTGTTCTACAGAGTTTATGGGAAGACAAGGAGACCAGGAAAATTAAATTTAGTTATTTGGGTAGCAAATTCAATTTCTTGGTTAACTATTTTCAAGTCATTAACTATATTCAGGTCACAGAATGGACAGGATCCCTGCCCCCCAAAGAGCTTACAATGTCCTGTTATTGGAGAAAAATACATAAATAAGTGCATGTGTGGTATAATAAAGATATAAGGTATCTCTGAGGGAGTTTAGAGAAAGTAAATATAACCAGGGCTATGAATTACGAATTAGACTTTGGACCTCAGGCTAATTACATCTGCTTACATGCATAACAGCTGTTATATATTGGGTTTCTTTCCTTGTCTGTAAAACTCAGATAACAATACCTCAAAGATCATTGTGAAGTTAAAATAACTAAAAGCTGGAAAATGCCTGGGGTGCCTGGGTTAGTCAGTCAGTTAAGCATCCTTCTTCAGCTCAGGTCCTGATCCCAGGGTCCTGGGATCTGGCTCTGTGCTCATCGGGGAGTCTGCTTCTCCCTCTCCTTCTGCCCCCACCCCTCATGCATGTGCACACACACACACTCTCTCTCTGAGATAAATAAAATTTTTTGTAAAAAGTTGGGAACTTACTGTAATGTATATAAATAATAGAAATTATATTTTAGTTTAGAAATCTACATTCTCTTGAAAGCTTAGTTTGAATTATTCTTTTTCCCTCTGCAAATAGAAATGATGATGTTGGCTCTTTGTTTTAAATCCTGGTTTACTCTATTAGAATTTATGCAGAACCTTTAATTTTAAGCTGTATATAAGATGACGGGTCTAAGTGCGGAAAGGATTTTCTGCCCATGGATCAAGGATTCTTCGGGCTTCTTTGGAGAACTATTATTTCTTTTCCTTCTTTAAAGATTGAGAAAAACTTCCATGCTGCATGTAAGTCAATTATAATTCTCCTTGTTCTAAAAACATTTCAAATGGAAAATATTGAATAAGCAGGCATTTACTGCCCTCTGATGGCCAGGCTTAAAACTGCTATGTTTACCATGATGCACATAAGGACAATATAAAGTTCTCTCTGGAGATTGCCTAAATGTTTATTGGAAGGCAGTAAAGAATGCCTGAGAAGGAGGAGACCACAGGTGTCAACTACTCAACCTTCCTTTTCCCAAGCTGGCCTTTGTCTCAGTTAGCATAGGCTGAGACTCTGTTAAATCAATGGTGATTCATTAAAAATGCTTCAGTGTGTAAGTCAGAGTAATGTCAAAGTGTGTGCCAGTTTAATCAACACCCTAGGAGTGATTAGAGCATTCGAGGTATTCTAATCAGAATCCACACTCGTGACGGGTTAATTAACATTTGAAAGACTCTTTAGGAATCCACACTAGAGAAACGACTGACTGCAGCATTTCAAATATTGCTATTTCATCTGCAGTAGAGTTTGTTAATTAGCACAAGAGGTATCTGGAACAACATTTCTCTGGAGAGTTAACGGTGTTTGAGATATGCGGTTGGCTGGAAATATTGTACAGATATCTTAGCTCTTGTGTGAACAGCATATAAGGATCTGGTAATAAATGTTTGGGTGCGGAGCAGAATTCAGGACCAGTTTTCCTTCCTTCACAGTGTATCAGGTAGCAAGGTCATGAGGCAGGCGATCTATGATTCTGCTTCAATCTTTGGAGGCATCAAGATGAGTCATCAAAGAGAAGCTGACAATACAGACTGGCTAAGTTGGCTTAGGTCAAGTTTTTGACTGGGCATCCATTTTATTCTTAAAACTTGACAGAAGAGGGGTGCCTGGGTGGCTCAGTGGGTTAAAACCTCTGCCTGCAGTTCAGGTCATGATCCTGGCCTCCTGGGATGGAGCCCTGCATCGGGCTCCCTGCTTGGTGGGGAGCCTGCTTCCCCTTCTGTCTCTATGCCTGCTTCTCTGACTACTTGTGATCTCTGTCTGTCAAATAAATAAATAAAATCTTTTAAAAAATTAAAAAATAAAAACCTTGACAGAAGAAATTATTACAAAAGCTGCTTTGATAATTCCTTTCCCTGTGTTTGATACCATATTTTATCAAGATATTCCTATTTTTATCCCCAATCTCTTCTGTTATCATTTAAATAGGGTTCCACTGAATAGGTAAAGAGAAATGAACTAGTCCCAACCAATGTATGTTTCCAGCAGAGTTCGTTAAAAAAAAAAAAATCCATGGTCAAAGACACTTGTTTTAGGGATTGGTTTCTGGTTGGTTAATGAGAACTGGGAGGTTATTTGGATATCTTGGCAGACACTATTGGTAGCCCAGAAAGTGGTCACCATTTTTGGTGCACAAGGAACTTGTGTTATGTTAGCGCCACTCTTCCACCTGTTTAGTAAAAGGGGAACAGGTGATGATGGACTTGAGAGGATGTTATTTTTTAAACACGTGTAGTTTCATAGAGAGAAGTATATTACATTAAAAATGAATTTGTACCCATCTTCGAAAAATGGATTTGTACTTCTTTAAAACCTGCATCTAGTACTCAACAGTTGGCCTTAAGGCCATGCAAGATATGGCTTTAGGGAACCTCTGGGCCTAGCTTCCTCTCCTTTCTCCTCATTTACTCTTCTCTGACTCACTGGCCTCCCTGCTACTCCTCCAACGTTCTCACGGCTCCCCTACTTGGGGCCTTCCTGCTCCTTTTGCCTGGAATGTTCTCCACCTCTCTGAGGGCCTCCTTTCTCTCTTTCTCAGGTCTCTGCTCAGATGTCATGGACATCAGCCCCCTCATGACCTCATCTAAAGTACTAGCCTCCATCCCTCCCCAACCTCCCAATCTGCTTCATTTTCTTCACCACACTTATCTTTCATGTTATTTATTTATCTGTCTCTTGTCTCTCTCATTAGAAATTAAGATCTGTGAAGGCAGAGGGTTTGTCTTTTTCTGTTATGATGCCTAGCCCAGAGTGCTCAAAAAGTAGTTGTTCGATGAGTGGCTCTTTCCATGTTAATACTCCTGTATCTATATTACTATTAACTTTTAAAGTTGTAGAATAGAACACAAATGCTGAAAATGACACAGAACACTGAATTTTAATTACAGCCTAATCTAATTATTATAAAGTAAACACCTTGGTAACTGTCACTTTAGGTCAAGACATCCCCTTTCTTCTTTGTCCAACCACAGCCTCCTGGTTCCCCCTGCAAGTAACTGATATCCTGATTTTTTCACAGTAATTACATTCTTCTGTTTCTTCAGAGTTTTAATTCTCAAGGGTGCTTCCCTAATGTTTTAGATGAGTCTTGCCCATATTTTTGGTTTGTTTTTCATTTGCTATATTACAGATTATATATATCTATATATCTACCTTCCATTCCTTTCTTTTTCTTATGACTTCTTCTCTGAAGAACTCAGGTTGTTTTACCCATAGAGTTGCCTACATTCCGAATTTTGCTGACTGTACACTCAGTTTAGTTTAGGGCTCCGTCGAGGACAGTTTTCAATCAAGCAAACCCATAGTTTCTTCTTACCACGTCTACTGTGTAACCAGGAGCATCCATTGGAATCCAGTCAAGGCAATCACACAGGAACATTTGGCCTGATCTAAAGGCCTTCTTCTACCAGCCTTATATTCATTCCCACACATAATACTATGATTTCTGCAAATATTTACTAGCACTATGTTGCAATTAGTTTGGCCTTACCTCCCAGCATCTGATGCTGTACTTCTCTTTTGAAGATTGCTAGAATCTGACTTTATTTATAGGTCTAGGGTCAGTAGTGTGCTAGTAAATCAGCTCGCTGAAAAACCTGATTCATAGCATTTGTTGGTGGTGTAAGCGCTCACCATGGCCGTTTTCAAACACCAACCTGAAGTCTCTATACTTGAACTTCGGAAGAGATGAACATGATCCCACGATCTATTCTCAGGAGCTGGTAGATATTCCTGCCATTGTCTGGGCAAGTAAGGGGGGCAAAAGGAGACGGGCCTGAGATGAATAGTTGCCCTTGGAAAGCTAACTTGCTACTATGTCACATGAGCTTCTTACAAAGTCTTCAAGGAAGGCAGAAGTAATTGCAGCCAAGAGAAGAGAGGGTTGCATTACTATGGTAGATAGCCTTAAGAGTGGCCCTGGTGTTTTCTACCTCTTGGTATTCACACCCTCTGTAATCTCTCCTTGTGTGGGAGTGGATATAGGAAGAGTTTACAATAAAAGAGGGGAAAAGTAATGGAATGTCACTTGTCTCTTTTGAGATTAGGATACAAAGAGATTATGACTTCTGTCTTGGGGATCCTTTCGCATTTCTTCTCACTTGCTCTGAGGGAAGCCTGCGGCCCGGCTGTGAGCTGCTGTTGAAAAGCCTCGAATGACATGAAGTCTGTCTCTGGCCAACAGCCAGGGAGAACCTGGGGCTTTCCAACAGTTGTGTGAGGGGGCTTGGAAGTGGATCCTTTACCAGTGAGGACTTGAGATGACTAGAGCCCCAGCTACAAGTGGATAGCAGCCTGAGGGAGACCCACAACTCGGCTGGGTCCACATTCCCGACCCTCAAAAGCTATGAGATAACCAACGTTAGTTATTTTAAGTCACTGGGTTCGGGGATGATTTGTATGCCGTCATTGACAACAAATGCAGCTGCTAACGGAGAGTTAGTAGGTTGGGGGAGTTCAGAGTCATCTAAACCCTTCCAGTGATCCTATTCTAGTTCTTAGCCTCAGTCCTTCCAATTAACATCCTGTCTTTCATGTAAAGAGCCTGATGAGCCCCCGAATTACACTGCGGGTGTAATTCTCTACTCCCTCAGCATCATATTTGAATCGATTTTCAGGTATGCGACGCTTATGGTTTAAAGGCAGAAGAGATTTGTTTAGGTCAGGCAGAGGCGATTCCTGTTTCTCTGACCATGTTTTAAAATGAAAATTAAGAAAAATTTTAAAAATTCAATGAAAATTAAAAATCTTTTTCTGAGCCCTTCATGGGTTACCCCCTTTATCTGTCAAGCAATCTGGTAAAACTATGCCTGCCTTCAGCACTTCATTCTAAGAAACCACAGGTGACGACTTAAGCAATCATTTTGCTACGGCATGAACTATAAATGTCCCATTTTTTATAGTCTCCAGATAATCCCTGATTTCAGTGCAGTCAGATCAGATCATCAATTACACATTTCTGCCCCAGAGGCTCTATTCCCTGCAGCAGCTTGGGTATCTGCACCAGGCCCAGTTTAGTGCAGGCATTTAAAATTCCAATCTAGGTGTTTTAAGCAGAAAGAGATAGAACACAGGGAATAAACTTCTAGGAAGGGCTGATGTAATAGAAGTCAGGAGGCGCTAATGGAACAATTATTTCAAAATTACAATAGCACATTGCCCTCTCTGCCTCTAGGTTCCAATAATGATCCCAATGCCCTTCAGGCCTAGAGAGGCAACTGTCACTGTCGCTAGCTATAGATACAGTTTATGCCTTTTTAATAGTGTCTTTATTAAAACCTTGCTCAGGTTTTCCCAGTTTGAGTGTGTGAGCTATTTCCTACTGGTTTGAAATGTAATCTTTTTGTTATTCTAGTATGCCAACTTTTCTTCAATATTATAAATACTTTTTTTTTTTTTGAAGATTTTTATTTATTTATTTGACAGACAGAGATCACAAGTAGGCAGAGAGGCAGGAAGAGAGAGAGGGGAGGAAGCAGGCTCCCTGCTGAGCAGAGAGCCCGATGTGGGGCTCGATCCCAGGACCCCACTGGGATCATGACCTGAGCCGAAGGCAGAGGCTTTAACCCACTGAGCCACCCAGGTGCCCCTAAATGCTTTATTTTATTTTATTTTATTTTTTAAGATTTTATTTGTTTATTTCACCGAGAGAGAGAGAGCACAAGCAGGGGGAATTGCAGGCAGAGAGAGAAGGAGGCTCCCTGCTGATCAGGGAGCCCTAGGACCCTGGGTTCATGACCTGAGCCACCCAGGCGCTCCATTATAAATGCTTTAAAAAGTAACTGTAAAATCAAAACCATTGCTTACAAATATTTATTCGAGGACCTAACACAAAAGCATGACTATTCCTTCTGGAGGTAAAATACATTTACTCAGGAACACTGGCTGCATGCATGGTTCCCCGAACAACTCTGGGGTCTGCATTCATGTCAACCACCATCTCCAAGGTAGACCCCAGAGTTGGGCAGTGAGCATCCAGCACGACTGCATGTGGAGACCCTGTCCCTGTCAGGGAAATGTCTCTACCATTCCAACAATATGGACGTGATCCTCTCAGGCAGATTCAGGTTAAAAAAAAAAAAAAAAATCCCAGCTCACTGAGGCTGCTGATTGGCCAGAGAATTTTGGACTTGGTCTCAGGTTTGATTCTCTCCTTGCCACTAACCAGTAAGAGATTTTTATCTTTTTAGTTCCGTGTCTTCCAGGTAGTCTGTCCTCACAATACACATGTCCTGGATTCACATCAAACATCATCTTAATTCTGTCTGATTTGATTGAATTGAACTAATCTTTTTACTGCCTGCTTCTTCGCAGTCTCTCTGTCTGGCAGGCCACAGCCTGAAAGCTATCTAGGCGTCCTTGGGTTGAATCCCAGATCTTTCTCTGTCTGTGGTGACATAAAAAGAGGTGGGCAGAGGTCCGCCATAGAGAAATGAGACTTTGAAAGGAGTGTGTGTGTGTTTCTACAAGGAAAGCTATATTTTACTTTTTTTCAGTTTTATTTAGGAGTAATTGATAAATAACATTATAAGATATTTAAAGTGTACATCATGGTAATTTGATATGTATCATGAAAGGATCCTCCCATCTATTTAATTAACACATCCATCACCTCACATATTTTATTTTATTTTTTTAGTGACAAAATTTCTATTCTCTTCTTAGCACTGTGTTATCCACTATAATCACCATGTTATACATAAGCTCCTCGGAACTTACCCTTTTATCAACCTCTCACTATCACCCCATTTCCCAGTTCCTGGCACAACTTTTCTGCTCTCTGCCTCTAAGAGTTCTACTTTTCTTTTTTAAAAGTTTTTAGGATTTATTTTTTGTTTATTTGAGAGAGAGAGAGTGCACACAAGTGGGGGAGGGGCAGAGGGGGAAGGAGAGCGAGAATTCCAGGTGGACTCCCGGCTGAACATAGGGCCGGAGGCAGGGCTCCATCTCTCAACTCTGAGATCACAACCTGAGCTGAAACCAAGAGTCGGACAAAACCGATCCCTTGAGCCACCCAGGTGCCCCACTTTTTTTCTTTTAATTCCACATATAAGTGATCCATGTGGTATTTGTCTTTCTCTGTCTGGCTTAGTTCACTTAACTAAGGGTATTACCTCAAGACCCATTCATGTTGTCACAAACAGCAGGATTTCCTTCCTCATGGCTGAATAATATTCCACTGTGTATATGTATACACACCATATCTTTATCCATTCATCCATTGATAGGAACTTATGTTGTTTCCATATGTTGGCTATTATAAATAATGCTACCATGGACATGAGAGCACAGAGAGCTCTTCAGAATTCTATTTTCATTTCCTTGGGATAAATACCCATGAGTGAGATTGCTGGATCATATGGTAGTTCTATTTTTAATTTTTTGAGGAACATCCCTTCTGTTTTCTACTAACTTACCCACCAACAGTACAGAAGGATTCCCTTTTCTTCATATCCTTACCAAAAGATTTTTAAAGAGGAGGCAGTCTTGATGCAGTGTTTTAAATATATCTCTCTAGCTGAGTTACAAAAATCAGTTGGAGAGGTCATGTGGGAATGCCTGGAGAGGAGTTAAAAGCCTATTTGCCAGGTCCATATGGAGATGGAACGGCTTGGATTAGTGACAGTGGGACACAGGGACAAGTAGACGGATTGGAGAAGGATTTTGGAAATAAAGTTTATGGGATTTGGTAGTGGCTGGATGTAGGGAGTAAGGAAAAGGTAGATACAAAAAAGGATCCTGGAGATAGTTGGTGCCTTGTGGTGATGTTTATGGAGACACAAGGCACATCGGTAGTGGGGATGGTAAGGCACAGCGGCGGAGACTAGGGAGCATGGAAAGGCAAGTGCAGTTTGCTGTGTCTGTAAGAAAATCCCCTTCAAGGGCTGATGTTGAACAAACATTAGATATGTGGTTTGAGAGGTTGCTAATGGTCACTGGAGCAGACGTGAAGTTCTTAATTTTTTTAAATGCATTCTTTAGTGAATGAGGGAAGTAGAAGAAGAGAAGGTAAAACAAAGGTAGAGGGGCGCCTGGGTGGCTCAGTGGGTTAAAGCCTCTGCCTTCGGCTCAGGTCACGATCCCGGGGTCCTGGGATCGAGCCCCACATCAGGCTCTCTGCTCCGCAGGGAGCCTGCTTCCTCCTCTCTCTCTGCCTGCCTCTCTGCCTACTTGTAAACTCTGTCAAATAAAAAAAAAAAGGTAGAAAAATCATTTGTCTATCCATGTTACAGTCATTAAAAGCATATTTACTCAGGCTTTGTTTGCATCAGATATTCTAGGTGATGAGTAAAGTGGTGGACCAGGCCCAGTCCCTGCACTCAAGTTTCTGCTCTCAGTGGAAAGAAATTCAGGATGTTGAGATTAAATGGCCAATGTCACCTTCAGAGAAATAAACAGATCAAATTTAGTTTTATTTTATCTTTTAAGATATGCCACATTTATTTTGCTTCTTCCGTTATTTTGTTGAACTTTTTCTAAGTGCTCTATTGGCTAAAAGTTCTGAAGTTTGTTAGTTAATTTCCATAAGATATTTATATTTGTATATCCAGAAATGCTGATTGATAGAATATTTTCCTTTTACATATTCTTTCTTGAGCTTTTTTAACATCAAAAGATCACAAGGAGAAGCTTTTTTTTGGGTATGTGTGTGAAATAACTTTATAACCCCAAATAGGCTACTGAAATATATTTCATAGAGCAGTTTATAAATGTAATTTAAAAATATTCAACAAAACTCTCTCCCAAAATTTGGATACATAAAGCTAAATTCTATGGAAAAATATGCCTTCCTTAAAAAATCTATTTAGGTTAAAAACCTATCCAGCTTTAGTTGAAGCAAAATAAATGAATCCATGATCCCATCTGTATATCTCAGGCCAACTTTGAGTCTTTCGATGTGATGATGCTATGTTGCTGACTGTTGCAGATAATATTAATTGTTGGCTATTAAATTATTAATAACAGTTGGGTGGGGAGGGATTCATCCTGCCCAGGCAAATCAAAATGCTAAGTAAATATGTATTGAGGGCTCAGGTGTACTAGGCCTTGGGATAAGGGCTCAGGCTACAAAGATAAAAAGGCTTAAAAGCTCTTAATTCAGAGAGAATTTCTTTCCTTGGTATCTGTTCAGCAAACATACGTAGGTTCTCCCGTGTTATCTGGTGCACGCGGCTGGGAACACCAGTATCTCCCCATTCCTACTTAGTTTGGAAACATTGCTTACCTTCTCATGTCTGCACAGTTCTGAGAAGTGAAGTGTGAAATCCACAAACTCCCTAATATTTTGGATAACTGATGTTTCATCATTGTATCAGTTTTTGCTCAAGAAAATGGAAGTTGTTCTTTGTATTTTAATATAGAGAGTTTGAGGGTTCACACCTGTCCGATGGGAGAGGGAAGGGCCGGCCAGCTGCCAGTGACCTCAGCCAACAACACTGAAGTGGGCAGTCCTCAAGAGCCGGAAGGACAGTGCTGTGGGCCTCCCATCTGCCCTCTGCCCAGCATGTACCTACAACTTCTCCTAGGGAGCAGCGGCCTCTCCTCCCCTCTGAAATCTCATAAGTGCCCCGTCCCAGTTCTCCTGGCCCCATTCTTTCAGGCTTGACAAAGTCCACTGTGAATTCAACTTTCAGTGTTACCCAGCCAATGATAAGATGACATTTTGGGTTTTATTTTCAGATATTTCAACCCTGCAGCTACTAGAAATAAAAGGTTCTTTCAGGACAGTCTTAAAGACTTTCTGGTTCTCTGACTATAAGATGAGAATTTTGAAGACTTTCCTTCTGTAAGCTGCAGTGTTATGTATCCAGTCAGCTCCATGGTATTTGCCATCAAACTTTCTACTAGAACATTCTATTGCAGTAGTCATATATTTTTTTAAAATTTTTAATTTTTTTTAATACTTAGCTTCCTGTTGGTACGTAATTCCAGGCAACTAGAGGTGGAAATTTAAGGAATTATTTTGCCACTGCGTGCTGTCCACCAAAAAGTCTCACTTGCTGCTAGCAGTGAGGTTATTCCTTCCTTTATTTTCATTCACATCATAGAACAGAGCCTGAATTTTCTTCTTTGAGGTTCTGTTTTCATGACACTGCTGCTATATGAAATGTTCTCAGAGCCAGAGTTTGGTCATTAAAGCAGAAGTCACTCTGTATATTTCAAGCTTGAAGTGTTTTAACGCAGGGCATTAAGGACTTGCAAACCATGGGAAAGGCTAGGGGATCCGAATCAGAGAAGCCATTTCTGAGAGTCTCGGCCTAAAACCGTGGAGTGGGTGGAGCTCCTTCCGAAGCCAGTGTGCATCCTATCTGCTAACTCTCCCTGGGAGAGGTTGCGAAACTATGGCCCTAGTGTGGCAGTTTGGGCCAGGAAAATCTGGCCTGCTGCCCGTTTTGTACAGTGTGTGAACCAAGAATGGATTTACACTTTCAAACGGTTGACAGAAACAAAAGCAGCGTAGCATTTTGTGACATGATTACATGGAATTCAAATTTCAGTATCCACAAATAAAAGTTTATTGGAACATAGCTATACTCACTGGCTTATATATTGCTTATAGCTGTCTTACATCACAGTGGCAGACTTTGCAGCTGTGACAGAAACTGTCTGACCTGCAGAATGTTTGCTCTCTTGCCTGCCATAAAAAGATTTTGCGGATCCTTGACTGTAAGTACTTCGGTCAAATGATGGATCCTCTCTCTTCCCTGCCTCCCAAGTCTCACTGGCAAATCTTCAAAATACAGGGAAAGTAATTTTGGGAAGTGGCGTCTTAGGTTCTCTTCTGTATCACAGAGAAGCAGTAGTTTAGGGTTGACAACAAACAACTTCTCTGAGCCCAGTTTTCCCCCACAGATTCTTAGTAGGATTATAGTAAGGATTATGTGAGAATTTGCAAAAAATGCTTAAGTCAGACCAGTGGTCAAAAAGTGATAGGTATAAAAACAAAAATTAGGGACGCCTAGGTGGCTCAGTGGGTTAAAGCCTCTGCTTTCGGCTCAGGTCGTGATCCAATGGTCCTGGATCGAGTCCCGCATCGGGCTCTCTGCTCAGACGGAGCCTGCTTCCCTCTCTCTCTCTGCCTGCCTCTCTGCCTACTTGTGTTCTCTCTCTGTGTGTCAAATAAATAAATAAATTAAAAAAAAAATAAAAATAAAAACAAAAATTATTTTTCATTTATTCAATAAGTTCATTCAAAGCCTATTATAATTATACTGATGTAAGTGGAAGAAAAATTTGCTATTCTATTAGCAATACACTAATACACCAGGGAAATACACCATCACCAGGGAAAAAAAAATTTTTTTCTTTTAGGATTTTATTTATCTATTTGACAGACCGAGATCACAAGTAGGCAGAGAGGCAGGCAGATAGAGAGAGGAGGAAGCAGGCTCCCCACCGAGCAGAGAGCCCAATGTGGGGCTCGATCCCAGAACCCTGGAATCATGACCCGAGTCGAAGGCAGAGGCTTTAACCCACTGAGCCACCCAGGCGCCCCAGGAAAAATCTTTATCAAGAAGAGTTGTA